>JAKTUV010000014.1:0-280734 GCA_030556875.1 Zygoascus biomembranicola
TTAACCCCCCCCCCCCCCCCCCCGCATTCGATATAACGCTTAATTTCTGGTGATTCTCAGTGTTTTGGACATCTGAAATAAATAATATTCATGCAAACTCAGAAGCTGAGTACTGTTGGGATCGACAAATTGTAACGAATATTACATCTTTGCTTCGCACATCTCCAGCTTGTGATAGATCAAAGCCATCGATACGTCCTCTTCCCTCCTATAGTTTGCCTTGACAAACTTATCCAAAGCAGGAAGCAGCTTGTGCGCCAATTCTTCCGGGGCTGACTGGCAAATATCAAGCAGTCTGTTCATGACCGTGAAATTCCAGCCAGGTTTGTGCTCAATAATGCTAGTCAAACCATCAGTTAGCTCTTTACTGAACGGCAGAGGATGCAATGTGTCGTAGTTATTCTTGTTATACTCGTTGATATCTGACAAGCATGATATGAAGAGGTTATTTATATCACCCGTGCTTGAACATCTTAAGCCGGCAAGGCTTAATACAGAAAGTAGTTCCTGGTTGCCGTCTTTACCACTAAGTTTCACTACCGACTTCATCAGCGGATAAATAACTTTTCTCAGGCCATTCCCAGATGTCTGGCTGGTGTTCCTGGCAAAGGTCTTGTTGTTCCATGTTTCGACCTGCTTGATCAGCTGTTCTTCTCCGCCTAGCATCTGCAAAGCAATGCCGAGACCGAAAACAACTGAATTGGGCAATTCTGCCGAGACAAGCAGAGGGGACCAAGTTGTCTCAAAGCAGTCGAGAATCAAAGACCTCGCTGTAGCAATGTCGCCCATATCATGGCATTTGTTTGCAACCTGGAGAGCAAAGATGTGTCTAACCGAAATCGGCCATCTCAGAAGATTTCCTCCGTTAATGATTTTCATGAATGGGGCGACACTTTTCACGGCCGGTTTTTTCAGAATAGTCGCAGCTACCTTGCGTGACAGAGTTCTATGGTAGTATAATTCGTCCAAAAGGCTGATCAGGTCATGTTCGGTCTTGCAGTTCTTTGTAATATACTGGATCTTCACGAGATCTGGAGAGTTGATGATGCTTCTCACCGGCGAGTTCAACTCTGTCAATGTATGAAGGCCGGTGAATAATCCCTGGAAATGGCTTTGAACCGGGGCGCGAGATGACTTTTCCTCCATGGGTTGGGCAAGAATCTGTTTGAGGGTGCCAAGAAGATCACCTTGTGCCGATTTACTCATCGGCTCAGGAGGCTCTAATGCTTCCGAGAGCTTTTGCAAACGGGTTTCAAATGTCTTTAGTAGAGTTGACCGGCTGGGTGGCTTCGGCACGGTGCCGAGCACTTTGGCCATCAGCGAGCTGGAGGGTTTTGACATGTTGGTGGGAGGAGAGAAGTTGGCTGACTATTAGAGTCGGTTTATTGGCATGCCAGCAGAAAATGTCCAGAAAACTGGCAGTAGGAATTTTTGGTCTACTGATTCTGTGATTTTACATATTGTAGAGTGTTTCTTTGCACAACCAGTGGGGGCTTATTTTAGTGGTGGAGGGTCCTGATGGGCCACTTGATGATATCAGTTGGACTCATTGTAAAGTATAGAAACCTTTGTTAATATAGTAATAAATAAGATGCTACCAATCTGTAGAAATGGTGAAACATTTTCATATTATCCGATAAAAATGGCAGCTGGTTGAAATCAGATAACGTTTCAACTGGCCGGCACTCAGATCACAGTGACTTCACAGCGAAGTTCCCCTGTCGAGACTATCACGAATCTCCTTCGTATACTTGTCGTAGTGCTTGTTCAGTCTCTCATTGAACAGCTTGTTCTTGTCATTAATGTAGCTGACCCCTTCTTCGCCATCCTTTGGCCGTCTTCGCTTCATTCTCTGCTCATCGCCCTTTTTGATATGGTCGACCAGCTTATCAATGCTTTTTTTCGAGGGTCTGGCAGTGAAATCGAGTTTTCCATCGGGATTCTGCTGTTTTTCCGTCTTGTATCTTTCCAAGTCCGGTTCGAAATGCTTCCTATCGTTCTGATATGCCCGATCGGCCGCCGATGCAAAATCGCCAAAGCTGGCCGTCTTCCTGTTTGTTTCCTTCTCCTCCAGTTTCTTGTCCCATTTCTCACTTTCCTCAATAGTCCAGTCCCACGCCCGTTTTCTTTCGAAATCCTCTCCTGCCTCTTCTGCTTCGATCTTCGCTAGCTCGAAAGCCGCTCTTGCCTTCGCAGCGCTACTCGGTTCATCTGAATCCTCGGCTCCACCACGTCGCTGTTGTTTATGCTCCTTAATGACCTGTTTCTTGTTGTCCAGTGATGCTTCTTTTGCTCGTGCTCTTAGCGCCTTGAACCGTTCGGCAGCGGTGCTCATGGGAACTGTGTTCAGTTTATGTTGGATGGTGATGATTTGATGCAAGGTTTGTGCCGACATCAACATGAGTCTGGAAGAAGACGATCGGTTCTACGCCGATGGACTGGACGATGCCCAACGCGAAATAGTCAAATATGTAGACAGTAAAGAAGACGACGAAACTCTCGTGGAAGATGGCCCTGCTTTTTTGAGCAAGATTCTCGAGCGTTTTGATGCTGCTGTCGTGGAAAATATCCAGAAAAGAGAGCTTTACGGCGATGAACCACTCAAATTCCTCGATTCAGAGAATAAACTGCATGAAGCGATAATAAGCCTGTCTGTTATTAGCAGTAATGGACTCCAAATGGAACTGATCGAGCCAGAGTGTGCCGAATCAATGCTTCATCTTGTAGGGCTCATCGCTCATGACAATGAGATGATTGTATCAGATGCATTTAGAATTATAAGGGAGATATTGGAGGATTTGGAAGGGCTCAATGTTTCAGAATCAGGCAGTTCTGTCAATGGCAATGTGGTTATCAAGCATTTCTTAAAGGACTACCAATTACTGGATGCTGTAGCTGCCTTCATAGAGGAATATGGTACAAAACGTACCCATTCAAGTGAGCTGGAAGAGTCGTTGAACTCTTGTCTGACTCTAATTGAATCACTGTCTGAAGAAGATGATTTTGCACTGGAGTTTTACGATTCCTCAGCAATACGGGCCTTCATTTTCCGGCATGCTGTGGAGATTTTGGACACAAGCAGCGTTGAGGGTAATAGCTCAACGGTGATGTGCGCAGATCTGGCTTTCAGTTTCATGCTGGTCCTCTTTCGCCAAGGGTACTACAGTCATATTGAGCATGCTGCACCGTACGTGGAGAATTTGCTGATTTTGCTCAGTAAGTTTTTAAGCGACCCACCCAGCGAGAAATCAGAGGCTTTTGAGTATATTGCCAACATTCTTGGATCTCTTCAGGTAATTGTGCGTTCAGCGCGGGGCCAAGAGGAGTTTCTTAATAACGAAGGGGTGGATCTACTGCTCATGCTGCTACGAAAAAACGTCTATGTGGAGCAGGTCGTCAATGTACTTAATGAAACTCTGAAAAACCAGCAACATGCTGGCCATGTTAGCATTGCCATTGTTGAATCCGCGGGCCTCAAGCCTATTTTTGTGCAATACAAGAAGGAAGTGCGGAGATCAGCAATCTTCGGAACATCTTCGGCCCCAATAAGGAGGAAGAATCTCACTGATATCTGCAAGGGGATCATTTCTATAATAGGTTCTCTATTCAAATGGCTGGAATTGGGAAATGAACCGCGAATCCGCCTGCTTGGAAAGTTTGTGGAGAGAGATGCGGAGAAAATGGATATGATCATCAAGCAACGTGATATTCTGGTAGAGAAAGTAGAGGAAGTTTATGCGAATTATGAGGGGGTTGATGATATTGAAAGAGAGGTGGCACTGATGGACGCGGGAGCGGAAACGCTTCATCAGATTGACGTTATTCTGGCTTGGCTGTGGATCGAAGAGCCTGTGCAGGCCGCTAAGACCATTGGATCTAAAATCTCGGGGATTAACCAGGGACTACGCAAGTATCTCAAGGAGCTCAACGGTATAGCGGACAGTCTTGTTGGCCAAGAACTAAAAGAGGCTAAAGGGGAAATGGAGATGTTGGAGGCTCTATTACAGCTGGTGGAGTAGAGCAACCTTCAAACACACAGTGAACCTTTCTACGGAAACATCGATCCCACACAATACGCCTTACTACTTTACATCAGACTTGCTCAGTCATCTGCTGAGCAAGTCCTATTCGTAGAGTCAGGGGTAAAGCTGGTTACTTTTTACTCAAGAACCAAGTGTGGGGGAGGGCTGTGAAGTCATCGCCCCATCGAACTTTAGGTTGGTTGCTTGCTTGGGCTTCCATTAATCCCCAACATGTAATTTATCCGGGAGGAAGTGCAAAGTGCGATTATTATGCTCATTTGACGTATCTCGATCTTTTTTGTAATAATATTATTTTCTGTTGGCAGCTCAACTTTCGGGGTGTTATCGATTCTTACCCAAAATGGTGTGATTACTAAATACTTCTAGCTCAGACAAATTGTTCTGTACATCCCAATCAAGTATCATATATGTCCACCCTATGAAGTGTTTAGACTGAAGTAAACCACTAAGAAATCTGAGATGACCCGGCGATACTCTGGATTGGTGTATATTATACCCGGTAATCCAGGACTTAGTCAGTTCTACGATGAATTTATAGGTAGACTTAAGGTGCAGTTTCCTGATTGGCTCTATATCTGTGGAGATCACCTCGGCATGGATATCTCCAAGTTTGCCGAAAAGCAGTATGATCCAGCGGATCAGATCCCGAAACATACCGTTTACCAGCAGGTAGATCATCACACTGACGAATTGCGGCGCTTATGGAAGCTACACGGAAGCAATAGTGACCCTAATATATTCATTATCTCGCACTCAATGGGTTCCTGGTTAACTCAGAGGATAGTTCCACGACTTATTGATGAGATCCCCATCACCAAAGCTCTACTGCTTACACCTACCATACGGAAAATCAGAGAAAGTCCCAAGGGAGTAGTTGCTGCCCCGCTGCTTTGCAGGTCCCCGGTGAGCATCCCATGGCTATGTGCTAATATATCGTACTACCTCCCTACCGGGCTCCTGAAATGGGTTGCTTCCAGCCGGCTACCCGAGGGCACTGTGGAATGTGCTCATAAGGCAGTGAAGAGCATGGTGGTTCGTCCGATGGTTTTGTATCAGATAATGGCACTTGCTAGAGGTGAAATGGAAGAGATTCGAGACGAAAACGTGGTGGAGTTTTGGCAACTGGCAGAGCAGGATCGAATCTCAGTGGGCCTGTATCTTGCGAAAAACGATCACTGGGTTGGGGACGATATAGAAAAACATTTGGTACAAAATTATGGACAGAGAAAAAATGTGAGGGTTCAGGTCACTGGAAAATACCCTCATGCATTCTGTTTACGGCATAACGATGAGATGATTGAGGATCTGCGACAAGAATTCCGGTAAAAACCCGTAAAGTTATATATTGGGTAATTAAATGGTATTCATTAAAGGTATGCTGTTCTTCAAGTATTAATCTGTCGTCTGTTTAGACCCCGGTTGGTTATTCGAGGTGAAACAGCGGAGTTCAATTCAAGACCGAACTCCCCGGATTTGCCTGGGTAAAAGAAGTGCGCCCGCACAGCCCTGACACGGATAAGCGAAATACCATTCAATAGGACGCGAATAAATTATTGAAACCTATCATCCAACCGTCA
This sequence comes from Zygoascus biomembranicola, assembly GCA_030556875.1. NCBI lineage: Eukaryota > Fungi > Ascomycota > Dipodascomycetes > Dipodascales > Trichomonascaceae > Zygoascus > Zygoascus biomembranicola. The sequence continues at coordinate 5,621 of JAKTUV010000014.1, forward strand.
CAGCAAGATAGGTAGATAGATAACGAGCACTATCAGGGCTTCATATAGCAATAGCAATCGCAGATGCTACTATAACTGTGCACTGCCATGGGAAACCAATATCTTGCTATAATATACCTCTAAGGCACGTACGTGCGTGACTCGGATGAAATGCTCATCACCTATTTATAAGTTGCACCCCAGGCTATATTAGCCATGTGTCTCAACCGTTGCGGCCGTTTTTCCTGGTTGAGACTGATCTGCAGGACACATTTATCCGACAGCCACTCATCGGTGCCCGGGCTTGCTTTTGGCAGATATCAGGCAGGAATTAAGCCGTAGAGAAATCTAGATACCGAGGAGGATTAGAAATTGATTTGGCGGGTTTTTCATAGCCGGTCGGTCCATTACAAACCTTGATGCGGAAAAGGACCCGGGCCGGAACACCTTAGCCAGACAACGAATAATGCTGTGAACAATGCGGAACTTGATCAATTTCCTTAACATAGAACCAATATAACCACCGAACAGTACGTTGCTTTAATTTATATTGTTTCAACATCGATATCCATCAATTTAAAGCTCATCTTGATCGCCAGCCGCTCCCCCCTGTTTAGGAAACAGACCCCTCGGATATATCAGCTCCCCAATGCCTGGAACATCAAACAAGCAAATATTATAGTATTTTTCAAGACAGTCACAGGACCAGCCGCACCGAAAAGAAACGAGTCGAAGCTCGAAGACCAAAAAGTACTACGCCAGGACCATCAGTCAGCAGCGGAGCACTTCATATAAACTCAGGTGCCAAAAAGACGGGCTCTCCACCGGCAGTCCGAAGGCTGGTGCCCAGATTTATAGCTGTGTTGAACCCCCCATGGGGGTTGCTGGGGGCTCCCCGCAAGCAAAATTTTTATTGCTAATCTCAACGGTGCAGTCCCAAGAGCCTTTCCTTTTTCGGAAGCGGGCCCGATTCCCCACAAAATGCTTGTGGGGGCGGTGACCTTACAGTCATCCGACACCGAATTTTCTCCATATATAAGGCCCCCTGCGGTCCCCATTTACAGTCGGTAATTCTAGAAGCAAGCCTTTTCTATTAATTCACATTTGCAAAACCAATCATCTATTCATATCATCAATCACACTACAACCTCATCACCATGGTCACTACTACTCTTCCCCAGGACATCCACGACCTCTATAAGCTCCAGGTCCAGGAGCGATGCCGAATTTCCGCCTTATACTCTGCTCTGCTTATGAGCCAGGAGGTTATCGACATGAAGCTTTCGTGCGTTGGACACGACTGGTCTCTACGAAATATCCAGACCGTCTGTGAAGACCTCCTGCACCGAATGCCCAAGGGTCAGGCTGCTGCCAATCTTTATTCTCAGCATTTCAAAGTCGACCATAAGGAGTCCTTGTCAGCTCTGACTGAGCTCAACAATGCCTTGAAGATGCATAATGTTATCTGCTCTCGAATCGAACTTGTCAGCAAGGGTGTATAATACAAGCATTTAGACGTGTTTTATTCATCCAACCCTTTGGCATTTACTCCCGTGGGGTATTTTGCATTTTTGCTTTTGTTTGCGAAAATGCAGCTTACCAGCCGGCACTTTTAACGATTTACGACGACCGAGCTTTTTTATGATCTTCCTACTATTTAATAATTCCTTCATTGCTACCAGTATATAGCCTATACAGTTACAATCAGATCTCGCATAATAAAAATTTACTAATAATCAAAATCTGACCTGAAATCTACATCTCTCGCTTTGTTTGCTGGAGAATTCGCAATTTAGTGCGTGGCTTTGCTACCAATTTAACCTTCGCGCCTTGGTGGAGTTGTTCCCCAACCAGGAAACACTGCAAGAATGCAGTGAAAAATCTACCAGACACACACAATTAGGAAAGATAGCCTTCAATTACTTTGCCATGTTAGAATGATCGTCCCGCCTTGAGATATATTTAGCCTGATTAACCCCAAGAGTACGGCGATCGCGTAAAAAGATTTACCACCCTCCACTGTGAATAAGAAATATTTTTTAATGTCGCGGTATCGTCGGATGCCACGCGGCTGAGAATACGAACCGGCTGAAAGTCGCAAGCCGGCTATGGAGCGGAGCGAAAGCTATAAAATTTCCGGATAACAGAAAAAGATACTTGGTTGAATTTTTCGAAAGGGAATTATATTTTATATCCAATACTTTACGTTGCGAATTAGTATTCAGAGCTGTTTTTTTGCCCTTCCCTGGCTGGTTAGTCTACGATCCGTGGGGGTCATAATCCCACGATGAGCCCACGACAATACAGCGGAGGCAGCGGGATATGCCGGATATATTCCCGAAAAATCCGCGAGAATTATACCCCCACTCGAGGTTTGACCACATGGCGGGAACTCGAACTCCTGCAAGTTAATGTGCCAAAGCACATTTTAAAGAGTGCTTTTCTTCGCCTGGGGCCCTCTGTCTGATGCACCAAGGACCATTCAAAGAGGACCCGGTGACACATCTAAAAACGAGCAGTAAAACAGGCTGGAGAGTCTCTTGAACATCTCTTACCAGCAATTATTGCAGCCGGTGTTCACGGTCCATGCTATTTTTGCAATTAACTCGTATGTTCCATTGAACAGTCAAATGTGCCTGTGCCGGCACGTACAATCAGGAAAGAGGAAGTCAAATCCTCCCCAGCTCACAGCAGTGGATAGCGAGCATTTTATATCACAGTTTGGCGAATAGAATTTGAATTCTGGGCGGAAGCTTCGTATCTGTGGATAAAACAAATCCTGGCAGACCAGGTTTCTGTTCTACTACTTCCTTGGGCGCAATATCACGACCGGGCGGCGGGCAGATCCTTTAAGAGCCAAGTGCACTTTCTTGCAGACAAATTTCTAAAATTAATGCTCTTCTTCATGCTATGATCCGCTCGTTTCTACATGATTCAAGACGGTATTATGCATGCGGCTTACCCTCACCCTACGCAGGGTCCCGAAGAGGATAATCAGCAAAAAGCTTAAATGTAGTATATATCTGTAGAAAGCAATTCTTACAAGGAAACGACTCAAGAAAATCGGCTAAAAGCATGTATAAGCTGAGATGATCGAGCTTGGGGGCATTTTGCTTGCTAATGATTTTGGTTGCAGCCTGCTTGCCCATCTGTATCTTTCATCAACTCAACTACCCAGTAATAGTGCCATTGTAGAACACAATATAAATCGAAATATATATATGTGTACGGTGCGCACTATGGCTATCTAAGCAAATATTACAAGATACACGATAAAAAGTAGTAGGGTGTTTAATGCACAGGTAATATATCATATTATGCCATATGCAGGTTTGCATGGTAAGCATCCATTTCTTCATCATATTCGTCTTCCAGTTTCATACCTCGGAGCTGTTTGGTAATTTCCACGGTACTCACCTGAAGCACTTCTGCCAAGAACTTTCCAATTTCAGTATTTTCATTGGAACCACCCAGGGTCTTGAAAATGTAATACATAAGGCCAGGATTGGATCCATAGCCATACACGTTGACATCTACCGCAGAATGGCCGTGAGTCGACCAGCCAATCTGGGCTCGTTCAGAAATGATGTCTGCGATTTCCTGCTGCATCAGCTGTGAATCGTATTCTGCTATAGTAGCTTGCTTTGAAAGAAGACGCGCACTGATCTCCTCGGCCTCGTCAGTATCGTTGACTCCTAGTCCCTTCTTCACGATATCATGGTGCACAAATTTCTTCATGTGAGGGCCTTCGTAGTTCTTCAAAGCCCATCCAAGATATTCAGCGGAGTGTTGGGCATCCAGAAGAACTTCAGGTAACCAAAGATAATCAGGGTAGTCTGGAGAGATCTGCCTTGCAGTAGCCAGACCACCAGTTTCGTGATCACTGGTGCTGAGCACAATAGTCTCAATGCCAGTTTCTCTCTGCTGCTCCTCAGCAAATTCAATCACTGCCTGGAAAGCGGCGTCATAAGCAAGAACTTCGCTGACCTGGGCAGCGGGGTCATTGAGATGGCCGGCATGGTCAATTCGAGAACCCTCAATCATGAGAAAGAAGCCCTTCTTAGAATCCTTGGTAGCCAAGCTCAGAGCCCGCAGAGCAGTTTTGGCGGTGTCTACCAGCGAAGGATGGACTTCGTCCAGCCTGTCGAGGTCAAACGGGATATCATTGTTGGCCAGCAGAGCCAGCAGAGGAAGAGTCACGTTATTTCCGCCGTCAAGGGCTCTGTATCCCTCGATATTCTCAATATAGTTCCAGCCATCTTGCTTAGCTTGATCTATAAGGTTTCTTCCGTCCTTTCGACAGCCATTGTAATGACCGCCTTTGGGGGTGAAGTGACACCTTCCACCACCGATAATCAGATCAGTAACCCGACCCAAAGGGTAGTTTCCCAGCAGTTGGTCAGCAATAAGATCTTCCTCATCTCTAAAAACGGCATGAGACGCAAAGCAGGCCGGAGTGGCATCCGTAATACGAGTAGTCACCACCATACCGGTAGTCCAGCCTGCCAGTTTGGCTGCCTCCATCACTGATCCGCAAGCCGTACCATCAGGCAGCACGGAAATAGCACCATTGTAGCTCTTGTTTCCACAAGAAAAGGCGGTAGCTCCCGCAGCAGAGTCAGTTACCAAGGAATCAGAGCTTCTAGTCCGGCTATGGCCAACGATGTGCTTATCTAAATGGAGGATATCGTCGATCGGGAGGTTATCTCTCAGTTGACGATAAGACCTAGTCAGCGACAAAGAAGCAGGTCCCATACCGTCAGACACCATGAAAATGACATTTCTCTTGTGATGTCCCGAGAACAGAGGGGTGTCATGATGATGCCGTTTCAAAAAAGGTGAGTAATACACCGCGACTGGTTGGTCAGTTAGCATCACCGGACATAATGCCGCAAACAAACAACACCAATAACCAACTAACTAATAGTTGGTAACAAATAATACATACCTAGCGTGGCTATAATAGCCCAGACTCCGAGAGCTCGTTGGTAGAAGATGCGCTGCCTCCGTCGGCCGGGCTTATCGCCCAAGAGTGGACTGAGCTCGGACATGTTGTGGGTAATTTGGTGAGATGGAGGGCGTAAGAACAAACAAATTTATTGCAGATCAGAACTGGTTATCTAGATGGGGTACCACTATGATCGGCCAAACACAAAAAAACACAGAGCCATGCGTGTTTGCAGCCCAAACAATGTGCACTTATGTAGCATAAGGTACATTTTAGTTATGTATGATCAATTATATTATAGTCTAGAGTGATATGTCTATGATGTGTATTTTCTGGGAGATGATGCGAAGGGAGAGGGGGTTGAGTGCGGATAACCTAATAATAAAGTGATTTCTGAGTGGTGAGTCCCCACCAAAATGCCCGTGCCAGTCCGAGCTGAACCTGGCCTATCTGAGATTCCACAACAGCAGAAAACCTTAATTGCGTTGGGCAGTTGCCTACAGTTTTCGGCTGGAGGAAGAGACTATTGAGTATTTCCGTACTTATTCGCAGCTCTGGCGGTTGAGCTGCTGGTTGGGCTGGCTGGTGAGGTGGCCGTGCAATGGCCCTGCGTGACTTGCAATGACTTGTAATGTAATGATTTCATCGCCAATTCGGACGTCGATATTGCTTGTTTCGAATTAGCCTGGTGACCAACCAGTCGGCAGCCTCTGCAACACCGGTGCCCTCGAGCGCACTGACTGGCAGCACCCGACTGTCTCTGGCACTCATCTTCTCGGCGATCTTATTGAAGATCTCCTTGATATCCTCTACTTCCATGTGATCCTCCTTGTCTTGTTTGTTGGCCAACATCAGAATTGGCACACCCTCGGTGCTCTCCTGCGACACAATGGCATCCAAAGTCTGCCGGCACTCTTCAATGCGGTCTCGGTCGCACGAGTCAACCACGAACAACACGGCATGAGCTTGGTCATAGTAGCTATCCCACAGAATCCGCAGGTTTTCCTGCCCTCCCACATCCCACAACTTGAGCAGTGTGGAGTTTATTTTGATATGTCCCACATTCTGGCCAACCGTAGGCATGATTTTCCCAAGCATTTGCTGGAGATCGGCATCAGATCTGGGCACCTGTCCCGACATTGGGTACAGTTTTTTCAATTGTTCCAACAACGTCGTCTTGCCCGCATTATCCAGGCCAAGAATCAGCACCGAGTACTCCTCCTTGCGCGTCATCGACGTATATATGCCCTTGGCCAGGTGGTACATGGCGCTGGAAGGTGCTGACGTAGATGGGTGGTGATCCCTTTCTTTGCAGAGGTCTGGAGGTTTGGGTCGGGCTTACCCTTCCTGTTGCATGCCTTTTCAAAGTGGAGGTTTGAACATTGGAACTTATCCACGGTGAAAAATTTCTAGGCATCATGGACGACCGATACGACGACTACGACTACGATTCCGTGGTTGGAACCATTGCGGTTGGCGATCACGTCTACGACGAGCAGCAGCTATCTAAGCAGCAGCAGAAACTGGAGCAGACCAGTGCAGGTGCTGATGCCGCTGCCAGACCTTCCACCTACGTACCAGAAGCAGTCCGTGATTTCATAGTATACTTTCAGAAATGCCTGTACGACGGAAACGTCTATGAACTGCATTCTTGCTATGAAACCAGCTTCTCCAAGCTCACCGAGAAATTCTACAAGAACTCCCCCTGGCCCCACCCTGAGATCGCCGTGGCTCCTCTGGTCAACAATGATCAGACTTTCCTGCTCTACTATAAGGAGGTGTACTTTCGACACTTGTATTCGAGACTCCAGCCTACTTTGGAACAGCGGTTCGACTCGTACAACAATTATTGTGCCCTGTTCAACCTGATTGTCAACTCTGACGGCCCTACCAACATTGAGCTTCCAGTGTACTGGGCTTGGGACATCATTGATGAGTTCATTTATCAGTTCAACTCCTACTCGCTGTATCGAAATCGAGCCATCAAGCGAGACTTGAAGGCCGAAATCGAAGCTATGGAGCAGAATCCTGGCATGTGGAGTGCCTTTTCCGTGCTCAATGTCCTTTACAGCCTGACCCTCAAAGCCAAGATGACGGAGCAGCTCAAGGCCATGAAGCAGGGTCAAGATCCCACCCTGGTTGCCGGTGAATATGGTTCGAAGCCTTTATACAAGATGCTTGGCTACTTTTCCATTATCGGCACTTTGCGAGTGCATACCTTACTTGGAGACTTTACTCTGGCTCTTAAGACCATGGAGGATATCCAGCTGAACAAAAAGGCTCTTTTTGCCCGAGTTGCAGCAGGCCATTTTACCACCTATTACTATGTGGGCTTCTGCTACCTGATGCTGGGCCGATATGCAGATGCCATCAAGGCCTTTTCGCATATTCTGCTCTTCATTTCCAGAACGAAGAACATCAACCGATCTGCCCAATTCCGCATTGTTACCAAGAAGAGCGAGCAGATGTATGCACTGCTTGCTATCTGTGTTACTCTGTGCCCCACTCGACTTGACGATGTGATTCATCAGGGTCTGCGTGAAAAGTACGGTGAACAGCTGTCCAAGATCTCCCGATCTATCAAAGACTCTGCCAACACCAGTCTTAGCGAAAACCCCACCATCCTTAAGATTTTCGAAGAGCTGTTTGTGTTTGCTGCTCCCAAGTTTATCTCTCCGTCGTTGCCTGACTATGAGAACGCTGCGTTGAATGTCGATCCTCTCCAGCATCACTCCAAGATTTTCCTGGCTTCTGTAGCCAATTCCACTCTTGGATCTCGTCTCAAGCCATACCTGAACTTATACGCTACTATGGATCTTTCCAAGTTGTCGAGCTTCCTTGAGACTGATACCGAGTTCCTTCGATCGGCTCTGGTTTGCTTCAAGCTGAAGAATAGACAGATCAAGTGGTCCCAGGGCGAGTTGCTGCAGGGAGAGCCTGGAAATGTGTCGGAAATCGATATTGCTCTTGAAAACGATCTGATCCATATTGCCGAGACCAAGGGCTCTCGAAAGTTTGGTGACTGGTTTATTCGAAACACTGCCAAGAACTACAGCGTGCAGGAATTCATTGCCAACCCAGTGGAAGAGAAGAACATTGCTGGCAAGCAGAAGGGTAAAAAGGGTGGTGTTCAGGTCTAGGTCTAATACGAGTAGATGAAAGACAAAAAAACAAAGCACAAGACAACTGTTTTTTTAAATAGGCAGCCCTCTCATTAGGATGTATCTTGTAAGTTTGTAATGCAAAAAATGACGTTTTCCAAAAGAATCACAGCTGTATTAGATGTAGTGTATAACAATTCCAACAGACTCAATAAGAAATACATCCAGATCAACTGCTGATTTATCGATTTATCGATTTATCGGTTTTTCACGTTGGGGATTATCACACATACATACCATTACCATAAATAATACCTATACAACTTTCTATCTGGTTTTGTACCAAACTATAACATCCTGATAACTTCTAACCACTCCGTTGGTGTACAGGTGGATAGCCAGGGCCAGCAGTACCAAGTACACCCCGAATCGAATGAACAACACAACAGACCGGTATACCATACGCAGCGTGTTCTGAAGAATAAGTAGCGAAATGTAAAAAATAAGCAGAAATAACAATATCGTGAGCAGATCAGCGTGCATGGCATTAAATTGGGGCGCCACAATGGTTATCCCCCGCGAAACTCCTGCTCGCGCATAGCCCAGAGCAGTTGCAACACCATTCGCACTCAGCGGCAGGCTTGCCAAGGTGTCGGCAGCAAACGGTCTTGCTTTCGCCAGTAAGTCGTCCATCCCTTGCTTTGACTTGTTGCTGCAGCTTGTGGATTTGTTTTGTTTTGTTTGTCTGTCAAATCAATTGGGATGCCAGCCCAGTCCGGATTTATTTTATTTGGCGATGTCCACCCATCATCACCCTAAACCAAACAACCCAAAACTTTCTCCTCCAACCCTCAAGCAGCGTCACCGTCACCATGGTAGTTGACACCGCATACTACGACATCCTGGAGATCAGCACCAACGCCACTGATATTGAAATCAAGCGTGCTTATCGGAAACAGGCCATTATCCACCACCCCGACAAAAACCCCGACGATCCTGCCGCCAGTACTCGGTTCCAGGCAATTGGCGAGGCGTACCAGGTTCTCAGCGACAAAGATCTCCGAAAACTGTATGATGAGCATGGAAAGGAAGGAGCAGTTCCCGATGCTGGGTTTGAAGATCCTTCCGAGTTTTTCGCTGAAATATTCGGCGGAGAGGCGTTTGTCGACCTTATAGGCGAGATCTCTTTGATCCGGGATTTGACCAAGGCTATGGAAATTGTCCAGGAGGAGGAAGAAGACGCTAAGAAAGAGACTGGTACTGATAAAGTTGAAACGGCCGGTAGCACTGGATCTAGCACCCCAATTCCGGGAGTTTTGGCTATTGAGGGCAATTCTGACGGGGTTACTACTCCTGTAGTAGATACGGCCGAAATTGACCGGAAAGAGAAGAAGGCCAAAGATAAGAAACACCAGAAAGAATTGGAGGAGTATGAAAAAGAACGGGCCAAAGTGCGTAAGGAACGAGTCGAAGTGCTCACCAAGAAGCTGGTAGACAAGATCAGTGTGTGGACTGAGACGGACCGGGGCAGAGACGTGACGGTTGCGTTTCAGGAGAAGATGCGTCTTGAAGCAGAAAACCTCAAGATGGAGAGCTTTGGCATTGAAATTCTGCATGCGGTCGGACTTATCTACTATCACAAGGGATCTCACTACCTGAAAAGCAAGAAGGTGTTTGGGATGGGTGGAATGTTCTCCAAAATGAAGGAGAAGGGAACAATGCTAAAGGACACTTGGAATACCATCTCGTCAGCCATTGATGCTCAGAACATGATGACAGAGATGGCCAAAGCAGAGGAGAAAGGAGGTGACGAATGGACGGTGGAAAAACGAGCAGAGATGGAGCGTACTCTCCTGGGCAAAGTTCTTGCTGCTGCATGGAACGGATCTAGGTTCGAGATTCAGAGCGTTCTGCGGGAAGTGTGCGATAGCGTTCTCCACGATAAGACTGTGAGCAGTGCAAAACATGTCCAACGTGCTGAAGCCCTCATGATTGTAGGAGCGGTGTTCAGGAAGATAGAACGAACCCCTGAAGAGACCACTGAAGCTATGATGTTTGAAGAGCTCATGGCAGAGGCTGCTGCGTCCAAGAAGAAGAAGAAGGATAAAAAGACCAAGGAGGAATCGCGCACTGAGGCTTAAGCAGTTGTAATTGGTGATATAGGCTATATAACTGAGGTAATCTATAGGGAAAGTATGAAAAGAGATAAAAAGAACCACGGCCATGGCCAGTCTACAACCCCTGTCTCCTTGTCTTTTGTGATTCGGCAACAGGAATACCCTTCTTGATATCCTCAGCAACCAGTTCATCTGCCTCGACTCGTGGAGGGATGAGTGCGAGCGTTTTCTCGAGCTTCTCAGCCGGGATCACCGCAATACCATTCTCATCACCAACAATGGTATCTCCAGGCCTGATTTCCGGGCCACCGGTAGGAGATTGGACTGGCACATTAACAGCAACCACTTTTGCCGCTTTGCTGGGTGCAGCAATACCAATGCCAAGAGAAAATACCGGGTACTGAAGCTCGCGATGCTCACTGACATCCCGAATTCGGCCCAACACCACCGAGCCCTGGCATCCCAGGTATTGGGCACGAGTAGACATGAGTCCTCCATACAGGGCAGTAGTGTATCCAGACTTTGACAGCTGTTCAGTGGCGCCAATTACAATTACAGAACCCTTGGGGGCAGAGTCAATGTAGTGCTGGGTTAAAGCTGGCCTGGGGTCATCTTTGGCAGCATACAAAACAGTGTAAGCAGGACCGTAAACCGAGCCATTGTGGGGATTAAAGGAGCGCTGAACTAAATCAGGTACAAATCCTCCATCGTTTGATCCCTGTTGATTCAGGGCGTCTGCTACGTCGCACGGGGTGTATGGAAACGATGACATTGTGGGGAGAAGAGAAACTAATAAGCCGACCCGAGATTTTCAAGGATGCTCACAACCTTGGCGCATTGCATCATGGATATATAGAGCATTACCGAAAAACTCACAACATGAGCCTACACTGTTTAGTGGGGATATGTATAAGGTGGTTCACCCGACTCAAATATACTGCACTAGTCTTTTTTTTCTTTCTCTTATTAAAACAAAAACTAGCTAGCTAACAAACAAAATGTTTCAATACACAGGTCATCACCGATTCATGGGCGCCAGCATACCGAAAGGCAGCGGCACCTCCCAGCGATGGTTTTAAGTTTGACAGAAATAATTCTTCTTCTATGAACGGGGAAGACGCCGAAACGCTTCCATACGCGCACAAGTAGCAAATCTGTTGTGTTCGTGGAGCCGTTCAGTGTATGAAGAAAAGTTTGAGTGGTGCATCACTGCCAAATTTATTAACTGTGGTTTATAGACGTCACGTTACTGAAACAAACTAAAACTATCCTTCCATCCATCAACATGTCCCTCAACGACCAGCTCAATTCGTTCAAGAACAAGATCCGCCATGCCCCTACAGCTCAGAAGCGTACTGTGGAAATCAAAGAGGAGGAATCGGCCAAAAGGAGCAAGCTCAATAGTCGAGCAGGCACGCCAGCTGCCGCAGCCGTCATGACACCAGCAGCTATTGCTGCCAGCTCAACCCATAAGAGCACTCTGTTATTCCATGCCGTAGAGTATATAAAGAAACAGGACCGACAGGTGAAGTTTTCCGAGGTCGAAAGCTATCTGTCGACACCCATAGAGTCATTGCTAGGCATTTTGCGTGGTATTGACCGGATCAAGATCAACGACAGGGAGAAAACTGCTCGCTATGTGTCAGTCTACGGCATATATTCGGCTCAAGACTTACTTACCTACCTCAGAGCACAACCCACGTTCCGAGGAACTCCCGTGAATAAGCTGAAAGATGGCTGGAACGGCTGTCTGGCTGCAGTGGAGGCCCTTGAGAGCCGTCAGGAGATCATTGTTCTTCGCAACAAGAAGGATCGTAGTGCCCAGTATGTATGGGCCAATGTCGGTGGTCCTATCGGTCAAATTGATGACGAGTTTGTAACCCTTTGGAATCGAGCGCGAGTGCCTGAGGCCCAGGAGCTGCCGGCTCTGCTCACTAAGGCCAACCTCAAGCCCACCTCGGTTGACCCGGCAACCGTCAAATCGAACGCAAAGCCGGCAGCAGAGCAGCGTAAGCACAAAAAGCCCCGCCGAGCGAAAATTACCAACACGCACTTACAAGGCGTGCTCAAGGACTACGGGCTTTGAACACCAAGCAGCAGACAAATATGTGCATTTTATTTATCAGCACGGACCATCCTGGCTACAGGCTGGTGGCTCTCAGCAACCGAGACGAGGTATTCAGCCGACCCACTGCCAGTGCTTCCTGGCATGACGATGTCTTGTCTCCCGTGGATTTAGCCAAAGCTGAACATGGAACCTGGATCGCCATTTCTCAACAGGCCAGAATCTCGGTGCTTCTCAACGTTTCGGAGATTCCCACGGGGAAAGAAGACGTTTCCAGAGGAATCTTTGCCACCAACTATGTAACGTCCAAGGAGGAAGATGTCGAAACCTGGTTCGATGGTATCCATAGCGCAACAGACCGTTCACAAGGCTTCAATCTGGTTTGCGGGGAGATTGGCCCCAACACCAATGGAGACCTCCACGTCGTCACCAATCGAGGCGAAAAGCCCCTTATGAATCTTAGCAAAGGGTCGTATTGCATATCCAATGCTATTCTGGGCGTCGAATGGCCAAAGACCAAGTTTGGTGCCAAAATATTCAGTGATATGATTGCTGAGACCATGGAGGAGGAGCAGATCATTCAGGCTGGCTTTGACATTTTATCAACGAACTCTTTCTCCGAAGAAGAGATTAGGAACCCTACCAACGAATATCTGAGAAAGAGCATTTTTATTCCTGAAGTCTCCTTGGAAGGGGATGTTTATGGCACAAGAACCCAAACAGTCATTTTGGTTGATAATGAAGGACGAACAAGATATATTGAGAAAAATGTACTCTCTGGAGAGGTGAAAGAACATGCGTTCAACCTGCTCAATTGAGGGAGCATGCGCTTTATCTTTTGCATGTGTTTTCTCTTCCGCATGCTTGTGAGCTTGCTAAGCTATGTTGTAAAACACTTTGCATTATCACGGTTGAACCTCTTCAGGCAGGCAATAAATAAGTCAAGGCATGAGAGCATCATTCAAAATTCGATAGGCTAATTGTAAAAAGGAGTAAAACCCATGTAGTTACCGTTATTATGCAATATTTTAATATTCGATGTACAGTACATAGTTCGTAAGTAGCCTTTGTCCATCTCACTTCCATGCTACGACTTTTCTTCCTTTCTCTTCTTCTTCTTTTTCTCCTTCTTATCACCGTCTTCATCCTTCTTTCTCTTTTTGCTTTTGTCCTTTTTGTCCTTCTTATCCTTTTTGTCCTCTTTTTTGTCCTCTTTTTTGTCTTCCTTGCGCAATTTCTCGTCTTCCTTGGGCAGTTTCACGGCAAGGTGCTCCTTTTTCTCTTCTGCATCAGCACTATATCCCGTGGGATAGTATCGCATATACAGATTTTCCTTCTGCTTTACAATGGGCTTGGGGATGACTACTTTGTCCAGATCAATTTCAGGAACTGCAGCAGACTCAGTGATTCTCAAAACCTTGTCAAACTTGCTCTTTGCCAGCTTGCCTTCTGTGATGAGTCTCAGATCCCCTCCTTCTTTTTCTGGAGCCTCTTTTACACCATATGCTGTACCACCAACTTTGAACCCCTTTGATCGCAGCTTGGACAGTTTATTGATGTCCAAGGACGCAGGAATCTGAATCAACCAGGTCTGTTCGCCAGAGCGCTTGGCCTCCGCCTTTTCCAAAAGCTTCTTGAAACCCGGAGGAGCCTCAAAATCAAGATTCGACTCGTCGTCTGAGTATACCATCTCAGCAGACTTGGCCATCGTGGTGCTGAAAAGAATAAATTGGTATGAGCGGCTCAAATTTTTTTCTCGACGTGCACTCCATTTGCTTACCCGCCTCAACTCCAGCATGAAATTTCAATTTTTCAAAACTAGCACTGAATCCAAATCAACATCTGCCCACAATGCTGCATAGAGCTGTACCGGTTCTCAGACAATCAGTGCTTCGAAATAGCTTCAAGTGCTCTTCAGCACTGGGAGTACGATTTAACAGCACTGAATCCAATGGTGCAGCGGCCCAGAAGCCCGAGTCGTCAGAACGGCAGAAGCATATAGAGAATCTCAAAAAGTACTATCCTCCATCGTTGGTCAAGAGTATTCTGGCTGCAGAGGCCTCAGTTACCCCCGAGAAGTGGGCTGAGCGAGAGCTGAATGATCAAAACCAGTTTGCTCCCTTATACGACGATGATTTCTCTCAGTATGATCCGTTGTTCGACTTTCCCAAACACGAGTGGATAGACAAATCGCAGCCATGGCAGCCCATACCACAGCGACTTCCTCCTGGCGTCAGTGTTATTGCCGACAGTACCAAGGACATCTCTAATGGTGTCAACATGGCGGAAATGGAGCAGCTTTCCGGCTTGTCCAAGGAGTTTCTGCGAACGCTGGTAGCCAAGAATCTCATTACCAAAAAGGTGGTCAACATGACTCGAAAGGGAAAGCAGTACGGATTCTACTGTTTGACTGTAGTGGGCGACAAGAATGGCCATGTTGCTATTGGTGAAGGCCGAGACGCTACTGTCGCTTCCCTGGCTACGTCTCGTGCTATCTGGAACGGTATCAAGAACCTTCAGTATGTTCCTCGATTTGAGGACCGAACCATCTTTGGCACAGTTAACCACAAGTTCGGCTCAGTTCTGATTGAGCTCAGTGCTGCCCCTCCTGGGTCCGGACTCAAGGTCAACCACATTGTCTACGAAATCTGCAAGGCCTGCGGTGTCAAGGATCTCGCTGGTCACGTACGACGGTCTAGAAATCCCATGAATGTTGCCAAGGCCACTGTTCAGGCTCTTACAGAGAAGCAGCAGTCTGCTGATCAGATTGCAGCCAGCCGAGGCAAACGGGTTGTAGATGTCACCAGTACTTACTACAATTTCTAGTCTTCTGCATTTTAGATTATCCAAAGCTCCTGAAGGTTTTACTAATCTGATATATATATGTACATGTGTAAATAGAGATCGGCGATCATAAAATATGCCCTGAGACACCGAAGACATTTGTAATACTCCATACGTCGGATTTTAGACTCGCGTTTCGATAACAAGCTTTTCACTCTTGAACATTTGAGAAATAGCGCTTTGACGCTTGAGCAGTTCTAGCTGTTGTTCGCCATCCTTCAGAGCCTTGCTGATCTCAGCAGCATCGCTGAGTCCCTTATTAGCAAGAAATCCGTCTCGGACTCGCCGGATTGCATAGTGTCGAAATCCATATGATGACATATTGGTCGCCGATCGCAAAAGCTGGCGATACAAGGAAATAGCAGTGGAGCCCATTGTTGCAGAGGTGAAGTGAAAATACCGCCCCAAGGCAAAGGTTTGTCCCAGCCAGAAATTGGTGGATTGTCGGATCCGAAGCAGCTTAAGATCCGAAATGCCGAAAAATGTCAAGCATTTATCATGTGCTCAATAATTGTTGATATAATCAGACGGAGGTGCTTATATATTTTTACAAAATGGTCTTTCTGCCCAGTATGTATGTACGTTACTCTCCCTTGAATATAGAGCCTGGAATTTTGGTAATTATAGCGTACATCACGTGCACCAGGATTTAACGGATATACGGAATGGAGGTAGTCAGGGGAAGAAACCAAGCCCGTGAAATATTCGGTCTGTCAAAAGTAAAAGCACATTCAATATGCAAGAGCACCCGTAATCATTCCGCTGCGGCCCCTGCAAGCGATTTCGGCCGATGGGCCGGTGTCGGATGGTATCCCGAGATTGGCAGAGTAGAACCTAATGCAGCCTAGTCAACGTTGCTGATGTTGCATAATGCATCAAAAAAAGTTTTGAAAAAGTTCTGAACCAGCCGTTTCATGACTAACTCACCGATTCAGATATTTTTCCGTACAATTTCGGATACATCGTATGCTAGCATGGCTCACCATGTCAATTGGCCATTACGCAGATAGAACACCCCTAACGAATCACCACCCAGCACTACATTTCGCGCGGTCAGCTGGAGCACGGCCAAGAATCTTGGTAACGATATTTCATGGGCCAAATTGGCCACACGGGGCTGAGTCAGAGATTTTCATTATCAGACCCTTCGTGTGCGTTCCAGCTAGGCCGTTCGGCCCGATCAGGTGCTGTACGGCTGAGATCACGGCTGACAACCTTGCCGCAGCCGTGCAAAGAGCATCTGACAAGCAAATGCAGCAAACCACTAGAGATACGAACAGCGATACACGAGCAGCAATGAGTGGGAATAAAGGGGGATCGAGTTGAAAGTAGTGTCGATAGTCATGGGCCTGCGTTTTTATTTGCTTATTGTGAAGCTATGGGATGGATAGCGAATTTTTTGGCGATCCTGGTGAAAGTTTCTTTTCGTCTTCATTGTTCGCGGATAAAACGGCAGAGCGGCAGATGAATAACGGGACAGCAATGGGAAGAGTCAGAACTATATAAGGAAACTGCAAGACGCCTTTGATGAGATTTTTGAAGTGAACATATTAATATCTGTTACTACCACTATATTCTAGTGTTAATAAATCTTGTCATTGTTGAAAGTCACCGACTGATAATAGTTAAGGTGCTATTCATTCCACACCAGGCAAACCACTTCAATAGAGCAAACCGCAATAGTATTGGTAACTAGTGGTGGAAAATATATATATTGTGGAAAATATCCTGTTTCTAAGGAAACAACTGGTAACAAAATATATCTAAAAACATGAGCGATACAAATTCTGCCAGCAGCACTATGTCTGATGGCCAGGATAGAGAGCCGCGGTCATTCGATCTTGAACGACAAGAGACCGCTGGACCCCAAGAATACTTTGGAGAAGATGGAAACAATGAAGGAGGGCTCCATTTGGTCAAAACCGAAACCTCTATTAGTTTGAAGGAATTAGGTCTTGGCGACAAGACGCCCATACCAGACATCAACTACCCCGCCATCCGAGACCGAGATCCAGTTTTCCCTGAAGAATACACCTTAGAAACTCAGACCGGTCTTGTTCCCGAAGAAGCCCTTGAACAAATTAGAACCAGAAGAAGTCTTCATCCCCTTGAAGAGGAAAAAATCGGAGGTGAAAAGCTGGCCTTTGTTACTTTCACTATCAGCGACCCTGAAAATCCGCAAAATTGGTCAATAGGCTACAAATGGTACGTTACCTGTGTAGCCTCGCTTTTAGTCGTGTGCGTGGCCTTCGGCTCTGCAAACGTTACCGGCGGTCTAGGTCTAATTGAGGCAAAGTACAATGTCTCATCGGAAGTAGCAACTCTCACCTGTTCCATCATGGTCCTTGGTTTTGCCGTTGGTCCACTACTGTGGGCCCCTCTGTCTGAGATTGTTGGTAGAAGAATGGTGTATGCCATTACTTTATTTGGTTATACAGTCATGAATATCCCCTGTGCCCTTTCGCCCAATATTGGAGGCTTATTGGCCTCTCGTTTTGTCTGTGGCGTTTTTGCATCTTCCGTACTCTCTTTGGCCGGTGGTACTATTGCCGATGTCTGGAGAGTAGAGGAACGAGGTTTAGCAATCGCTTATTTTGCTGCTGCTCCTTACTGTGGACCTGTTGTCGGCCCCATTGTGTGTGGCTGGATTAATATTGGATCTGGACGTCTGGATCTTTTCTTCTGGGTGACTCTTGCATTCACCGGTGCATGTGGTCTTCTTATTTGCTCAATTCCTGAGACATATGCTCCTATTATCCTCAAGAGACGAGCCAAGAAACTGCGACTAGAGACCGGAGACAAAAATATCATCACCGAACAGGAACAGCACAAGCTGAGTTTCAACGAAATTGTAGTGACATGCTTGATTCGACCCATTTCTATGATGCTTACAGAACCTGTTCTTGATCTCATGTGCTTCTACGTTGTGCTGATTTACTCTCTTCTCTACGCCTTCTTCTTTGCATACCCTGTTATATTTGGAGAGCTTTATGGCTATAATGATGGTGTTATTGGTCTCATGTTTATCCCTATTCTTATTGGAGCTGGATTTGCACTTTGCGTCACTCCTCAGACAGAGAAAGCATTTGTAAAGCTCTGTGCGAAGCGAGCACCTACTCCTGAAGATCGACTACTTGGTGCCATGATTGGCGCCCCTTTCGTACCAGTTGCTCTCTTCATACTAGGTGCTACCTCTTTCAAGCATATCATATGGGTTGGCCCTGCATCCTCGGGCCTTGCGTTTGGATTTGGCATGGTCATGGTTTACTACTCCGTGAACAACTATATCATCGATTCATATCAAGAATTTGCTGCATCAGCCCTTGCGGCTAAGGTCTTTTTGCGATCTGGCGGAGGTGCTGCATTCCCTCTATTTACGGCACAGATGTACCACAAACTGGGTCTACAATGGGCCTCGTGGTTACTCGCTTTCATCTCTCTGGCCATGGTAGTGATCCCCTTTGCTTTCTACAGATATGGAGCCACAATCAGAGCTCATTTTGAGAAGAAGAGTAAGGAAATTTAGAGTGTCCGAGCTCAGAAAAATCGGAATCTTAGAACTAATCAATGGATAGAATAGAACCTCCATAACTAATAATGCATATCTTTAATATACAGCTGACGACTTAAATTGCACAGTACTTGTGCATTCAAACACGGACTGACTTGAAAAATATTTTTAAAAATCTATAAATGTAGAATCCGCACTTCACAACCAGGATACCAGTTCGCGAGATTTTGTCGCAGTGTAGTCCACTGGCCCTGTCAACCGCGAAATAGATATGATGGACGTCCAGATTGCCTTATACAGCAATCAGCGCGGGACGCGAAAAGCTTACGATAATTGGATATTTGGACTGAAAGAGGCTTAAAAAAGTATGTATTTCTTTATTTATTTTCTGTTACAACCGTTGAGAGCAGCCCAGGGATACCTGATATTCCTTTATCTGCAATCAGTGACAGTGATGATCAGCGTCCTTGTTCCGTGTGATCTCCACATTCCTGCATGTCTGATAACACCTCCTATTTTTAGCAATTGAAAGCACAGACGCAGTAATGGGAAGTATATGATTACATATGACGAGTAAGAAATACTGCTCTCCTTCTGAATTGTACAGTCGCTTTTGTCTAAGGGGTTTAAACCAGATTGAGATCTTCTCAAATCGTACAGCCCGGCATAGCAGATTTCCATCACCAGACACGTGACTAGTACCGAATCCGGGTGGTGGCTGGTCGGAATTTTGTCGAATGGAGAGCAGGGTGACTAAATAGTGGCATGGGCATGTTAGAATAAGGGCAGATAGCCAGCTTGGAATGCTCTGAATGAAGGGCTTTGACAACCTGAGTCGTTGCTGCGGTAGTTCCTGAGTGAGCTGATGATCAGAAACGGCGCAGCAGCGAATGCTGTAGATAAAACGATCATAAAAACGAGCAAAAAGCGTATTTTTATTAACTCACGTCCCAATTCAATTAGATTTACCTGCAGTAGCTCGTAAAAATTGAATTTTCCTTGCCTGAAAGCGCCTTCTCCCCTCCAGCCAGCCTGAAACTCCTTTGAACCACTTCTGGTGCTGACTTTACCCTGCCAATTTTCTCATCACCAAGCCACCTTCAGACAAACCACTTTTGACTACCAAGATGAGCGGCTTTGACTTTAATAAATCTTTCCAGTCCCTCCAGGGAAGTGTTTCTGGCATTGGAGCCTCATTCACTCCTTTTGCTAAGCGAACAACTCGACTGCTCCAGGAGAAGCTGGGCAATGTCGACGATAAGGTGCGTTATAGGTCCCATGAGGCGGGTGTCCGTCTCGCGTGTTAAACGCCAACTAACATAATTTCAGACGGAATTGCCTGAAGAATATCTTCAGCTTGAATCCCGTGTAGATGCTCTTAAAGTTGTACACCAGAAGCTGTTGGCAGTGACTGCCAATTATGCTCATGAGGCCTACGACTACCCTCCTAACCTTAAGGAGTCGTTCACTGATCTCTCCAAGACCATTTCTGAGAAGGTCACTGAGATCAGCCATGCTGGAAGTGCACAGGAAGCCCAACAGGCTCTGGTTTCTGGCCCTCGTGGCAAGAAGGAGCCCAAGACCTTGAACCATGCCATTGGCCGTGCTGCTCTGGCTGGATCTGAGGCCCTAGCAACATCCTCTACTTCTGAACAGGCTCTGGGAACCGCTCTTTCCAAGTATGCTGTTGCTGAGGAAAAGATTGGCGAGGCCCGACTTGGACAGGATTCGTTGATTGTCAACCGATTCAACTCGGCCTTCACTACGACTCTCAATACTTCCTTGAACTTTGCTACCAAGGCTAGAAAGAACGTAGCCAATGCTCGTCTGTCTCTGGATGCTGCCAAGGCCTCAGCCAAGTCTGCTAAGCCCGAGAAGCAAGCCGAAGCCCGTCTTGAAGTCGAACAAGCTGAGGACGAGTTTGTTGCTGCCATTGAAGAGGCAATTTCTGTTATGAAGAATGTTCTTGATACTCCTGAGCCTCTTCGAAATCTTCTTGAACTCATCACTGCTCAGCTTGCTTATCATAAAGCTGCTACGGAGATTCTTGAGCACCTTGTGCCAGAGATCGAGACTTTGCAGACCGAGCAGGAAACCGCTTATAGAGAGGCTCGAGAAAGCACTTAAACTGCTATATGATTGATATAACGGACCTGTTTAATATATTGGGTAATTATGATTTAGTTTTCCTCCTTTTCCTCGTTTTCTTGATCATCCTCATCATCCACCTGCCATTCACATGCAATATCCCATCTTGAGCCGGGAGCATTCTTGCTCACGTATTTTATGAATCGCAGAATTCCTGAGTCTCTAACAATCAGATTAAATGAATTCCAATCCATTTGGTTGTTGAATAATACGCCATCATCTTCATCTTCCTCGTTATCGGCTCCTCGATATACAGCCGGGTCTAATTCAGCGTCTTCATCCCCTGTCATTGCTAAATCATATCCTCCAAGTTCACCATCCTTCCATCCTCGACTAGGTGTCAGATTGAGTACACCCTCCAGGTATGCACTTTCGTCATCATTGGTAGTAGCCAGAGTGAAATCATACCCAGGTCTAAACCGTCGTGCAAGGATGTATGAAGATTTCGGCTGCATACTGGAAAGACGCTTCAGCCATTTTAGATACGCTTCTGACTGGAACAACTGAGTAAGTTCTCTTAGCTTGATATCGCAGTCATCTTTCACCTCCTCTGCCTCTGAACTGAGATACATGTATCGGGCCTTGTGAGGAGGTCTAGCAATGTCCCATGGTTTTTTGATTGTATCCGACGTAGTTGGAAGAGTTGCTAAATCGACACTATCAATTGCTTTCTTGAGTGTGCTTGAGTAGTCACCGTTCAGGAAGGGCTTGATAGACAGCATGCTATTTTCACAAAATTGCTGGTTCAGGCTATCAAGATGAGATGATTCTAAAAGTTCACTGGCAAGGTACTTGGAGAGATAAGATTTCTCTTCCTCGGAGAGCTCCTCATTTTCTGGTATTTCTGTCTGAACAAAGGTTCTTTTGGGAAAATCATAATCTGGATCCAATACTTCTAGTTGCTTCAAAGAGGATAGACCATCTTCCTTCTGGTTTTCATCATAACCTTCTTCACCTTCTTGCGGAATATGGAACCAACCTGAAATAGATAGTCGCGGCTTGTCAATGAACACTTCTTCAACATCATGGAAGGAGAGCCCAGGCTGGACGGTAAAGAACGCCAATTGATTCCACACAGGCGGGATGGATTTGGTCCAGTCAGTCGCAGGAATATTAGGCTTCAAAGTTGGAAATAGTCGAAGAGCACCTCCCCACTTTGGCAGCCAAGGTTTTTCGACTAGATAAAGAATGTATGAAATCCGTCGGGTGCCGATAACGTCGTCATGATTCAGCAAATGACACCCCTTTTGATAAACGTTGATACTCAAATCCTTCTTAGAACCACTCAAGGGACCACTTCCAGTAACTTTTGATAAAAAGTTACGAAACTCCTGCGAGTACAATGCCTCTCGGAGCTTGGCTAGCGAGCCGACTCGCTTGAGATCGTCCATTCCCAGGGCAGAAATATTGGCCAAGTCACCGGTTTGAAACACTTTATAAATATCAGTCTCTTTCTGAGTGAAGTGAAGCTCTGATTCGATCTCCTTTCGAACATTTTCCAGAAGCTCGTCATCAAACAACGGCTGGATCACTCCATGCTTATATGGCCCGCTATTCAGAATCTGATCAGTGAGCTCCTCCTCTTTTGCAAAGAGGCCAGCAGAAAACGCAGTTTCAACATCTAGCTTCTGCTTCTTAGATATAGTATCCTCTTCGTCAATCTCTCTTTTGTTTTCGTCTTTCGTCATGCTGGTGAGAGTGAAAGTTGCGATTTTTCATCGATCAGCCGATATAAGCCGCAGGAAAAAATATGGCCGAAGGCATCTAAGGTGATGTCGGTTCCAAATCTTCAACTAATCTGCAATAAAAAGGCCGATTTTTCTGGAGCTCGGAGAAATAATGTAAGGGAGCTTCATAATATTCATTTTATTTTTTGTTCTTACAATATAGAGCTGATCCATCCCCTAAACACTTTCGTATTAGTGCGTAAGACAATATCAATACACATAGTGAAGCAATAGCGAAAATCCATCTGAATTAAAATGTACATAAAAAGGGTAAAATGCTAGTAGATCTACAGGTCATGTTGAACATTATAAATAGAAAATGCGCTCTCTATGCACCACTGCTGCCATATAGCTTGGCCCAGTCCTCGTATGCCTTCAATCCGTCTAATGAAACGCTCGGTCGAATTGTGTTGAGACTGGCAATGAAGTCCTCAACGCCAATAGGACGAATCTGATCCCTAGGAGTTGTGAGTAAAGCCTCTCCCAGAGATCTCAATGGCCCCATTGCAGCGTCCTTGGCCAATGCCGTTATATCTGAACCGCTAAATCCTTCGGTCTTGTTGAGAATCTCGAGATAATTACCTTCGGTCAAAGCATGCGTCTGATTGCTCATAAGCTTCTGGAGATGCATGAGTCGAGTTTCTCGTTCGGGCAATGGAATATATTGTCTTCTCACAAATCGCCGCCGGGCAGCTTCATCAATAGCCCAGGGTAGGTTAGTAGCTGCAAGGACCAACACACGGCTCACATCTCCATCAGTCTCACGACCAGCAGCTGCACTCTGAAGAGCGCTCCACTGAATAAGAAATTCATTTTTGATACGTCGTGAAGCCTCGTGTTCGCCAGAATCGGCTCGCTGAGAGAGTAATGAGTCGATTTCGTCCACAAAGATGATTGATGGTGCCAATGCTTTGGATAGTTCAAACAAAGCCCTAACCAGCTTTTCACTTTCTCCCAAAAATTTGGATGTCAATGAAGATGCAGAGATAGAAAAGAATGTGGAATGTGATTCTGTTGCAACGGCACGAGCCAGCATGGTTTTACCGGTGCCTGGCGGTCCGAACAGTAGCATGCCTCTAGCGGGCTCTCTGAGGCCGGAGAACAAGTCCGGACGTAGGAAAGGATACACAACAGCTTCCTTGAGCGAAGCCTTCGCCTGCTCCAGGCCGGCAATATCGTCCCAGTGTACCTCGTCTCCCTTGAGAACGATCTCATTTATAACCTGTTTAGCAGCGTTCTCATCAACACCTCGTAGATTCTTGATGATATCTTTGGTCTTCTTATCCCAATCGGACAACGATTTTTCAGAAGAGTCTGATGAGGTCCGGTCCTCTTTGCTATCGTTACCGACCACAATAGGTTTGGCAACAGCAGCAGCTGGTTTAGGTTTCTCCACTGGTTTCGTAACGGAGACCAGCTTCGCAGGAGCAGCAGGGGCCTTCACGGCAGGCTTCTTAGGGGCAGCTGTAGCTGCGGCACTGCTTATCTTTTGGGCAGCCGCAGCCTGTTTCTGTGCTGCCAGAGTATTAGCAGCCTGCTTTTGCGTCGCCAGAGTGGCAGCCTGCAGCGTAGCACTCTTTGCCTTGGGGGAGGGCGAAGAGCGGGCCTTGGGAGATGCAGCGTTAGTAGAAGTCGATGCAGCAGAAGGTTTCAGCTTCGCAGCAGAGCTCTTCAGCTGCGGAGTCTTCAAACTGCTTGGTTTGGGGGAAGGAAGAGGAGGCTTAGGCTTGGGAGGGCTGTTATTGTAAGAATTCGTCTTAATGATGGGTGGAGGTGCAAGAGTAGGGGTAGACACTGATGAGGGCTTTTCAGGCTGAGACTGCAGAGACGGTGTTGAAGACGAGCAACTTGACCCGACTGGTTTCCTAGAAACATACTTGGAGTCCAGACTTTTTCTTGTTTCATGTATCTTATTGAATCCCTGGACCGACCCCCTTAAGGTGAGTTTTTCAAATGCGTTGGCAGAGTTGTTGAGGGAGGAAGCCCTACTACCACTGTTACTACCACTGCCGGCAGTAGTAGTAGTATCGGAACTTGCACTGTTTGATCGACCTTCAGGCCACACATGGGTGGCAGCTTTAGAAGCAGCCGATGCAGAAGAAGACAAGGAGGCATCAGATCCTTTGTGTGCTTTGCCAAACCTTAGTGTCTTGAGCATTCCTCGTTTTTCCTGCGGTTGATTCGCAACCACCACCGGCTGGGGAGGGGCCGTCTGTGATCCATGAGGCGGCGGCACAGGAGGAGGAGTGGCAGCAGCTACCGACTGCGATTCATAGCCATAACCATTTTGATCCGAAAAATAATCGGTCTGGGGCTGTTGCTGGAAAAACGGGTTGTTCATATTCTGTTTCTGGACAATCTGGGTCAGGAGAGCAATTTCACTATGGCACCTCTTGTTCACCTCTCGAATGCCATTGAGCAACTGGTACTCCTCGTTTGTACGCACAAAGTGCGAGCCCGACCCGTTGGAGTCTCTGAGAAACTCCATGCAGTCGTCTATGCTAAATGCAATGGCCTGCCATCCTCTGAGCGCTTCTTCCGCCTGGCCATTGGACTCCAGAGTGATGCAGTCTACGGCGGCAGCGTACACTTCTTCGTACGTCGACTTCAGCCGCTCGTATACCGAAGGCGTCTGTTTCTTAGACCGTATAAAGTTCATGTCATGGGTCGTGGGGGGATGCGGTGTTCTGCTGGTTTTGTATAACACCGGTTTGTTTGTTTTATTTGCTAGTTCAAACAAACGGTGTAGAGCCAAACCAAGGTGGGTTTTTGCGAAAGGGTTTGGCTTGGTTTTGGGCTTGTTGGTTTGTGTGAGGCGGAGAACACAAACAATGTAGTGAGCAATATGGCATGACGTCAAGCTTGCCAAAATAAAGCACCCGGAACTGTTGGTTTCAAGTACTCGGTGAAATATTGCAAATTCTTTCCAGGGCCAATTCGACCCTCAAGCAAGCTTCTCAAAATTGCAAACCAAGCCGGTTTTCAGCAGCGTTATTCTGTGACCCAGTACCTACCAGGGGGAAGAAGAGCCGGTGCAGTTTGGAGTGGGGCCGGGTAACTCAAAATTTCACTGGGTCAAACTGCTCCAAATCCCCGATACGATGGAGATTTCTTTCAGCGTGATATCACAAACCCGCATCCATGTTTACTAGACTTGTGCGACAAACGCCCTTGCGAAGGGCTGTCACTGCTCCTGTCATGCGAGCAGCGGCTGTGCAAAGGCCCTTGCGGCTATTTGCTACTGGTGCAGGGGAAAAGGGCAAATCTGCTGATAAAAAGCAGAAATCTGATCAAGCCGCCGATTCTCTGCTGACTGACGACGTATTGGCTAAAGCTGGTATGGATCTGAAGGACACCCAGTCAAAGTCTGCATCTGCTGCTGCCGAAGAAACTGCTGAAGGTGGCGCCACCGAAGGTGAAGAAGCTCGGCCGGAGTGGCAGAATACGGCCAAAAAAGAAGGCACTCAGTCGTCGACAGACATCAAGCGAGAAAAGAGAAGCAATGTTTTCTACGCCATTGTGGCTGGTGGACTGCTGGGAGGTGCGCTATATATGGGTAGAGACTGGGAAGACGGAGAGGAGGCCCGTACCAGGCATTCTCATGTGCCTGAAGGTTATTCTCCCTCAGCAGCGTGGGGCCGAATCAAGGCTCGAACTGGAGACATTTTCCAGTACTTTAATGAACCCATTTTTGACAAACTACTGCCCGATCCACTGCCCGAGCCCTACAGTCGGCCTCTGACCCTGGTTCTTGGCCTAGATGATCTACTGATTCACTCCGAGTGGACTAGGGAACATGGATGGAGAACTGCCAAGAGACCTGGAGTAGACTACTTCTTGGGTTACCTTGCACAGTATTACGAAATCGTCATCTTTTCCTCCAAATATCAGGTCTACTCTGAGAAGCCCGTTATGGCCCTCGATCCCTACAGATCCTCCATTTCTTATGCTCTTTACCGAGAAGCCTCCCGATATCAGGACGGCAAGATCATCAAGGATCTGGCTCATTTGAACCGTGATCTCGGAAAGACTATCATTGTGGACAGCGAGAGTGCTGCCTACAGCCTGCAGCCGGAAAATGCTGTTCCTATGAAACCATGGAATGGCAATGCTGACGATCAAGAGCTCATCAAGCTAATTCCGTTTTTGGAATGGCTAGCCACTCAGCCGGTCAAGGATGTGCGACCTATTCTCAAGGCATTTGAAGGTACCGACATTCCTAATGAGTATGCCCGTCGAGAGTCTCTTGCTCGAAAGAAGTTCGAGGAGGACTGGAGACAGCAATATAATAAAAATGCTGCTGGCAACTGGGCTGCTAAGTTCCTTGGCGTCGCCCCTCCCGTTCCGCCTACTCCCATGATGCCTCAGGACTATATTCGACAAGAGGGTCAGAAGGGTTATGAGGCATTCCAAAAGTATCTTGCTGAGAATGGCGAGAAGATGCTGGCCGAGGAGAAGCAGAGGGAGAAAGACATCTTGAACCAGCAGAAGCTAACTCTGAAACAGTTGGCTACTGAGGGTTTGCCCAATGCAGAAGAACTTGCTGCTCAGGCTGCTGCAGCCGAGGCTGTTGCACGAGAGCAAGCATCAAAGAGCAATTGAATATAAGTGACATGAGCAATTGAAGTGCTGTGTTTGATATGTATTTTTGATGGAGTTCTGGCTCAGTTAAACTGGTACTATATCTAATAGTTGGCCGACGCCGTACGAAGAAAATGTATATAATGAAAAATATATAGTCGAAATTAAACTGAGTCATTAGATAAAAACATGTTCACCAGCTGTAAAATAGTTATCTAAACAGCATGACTGTGATATATCGTTTCATACTAAGCACAGCTGATTTGCACCAATTGAAAAGCTGGATGAAAAAGAACAATGAAATAAGCTTCATATTACATCAATATATTTGTAATGACATAATGATTAACATAGCGCATGGTGTTTCATATAAATATTACAGTACTCAAGAAGTGGTCGGTGATTCTAACTTATCAGACTGGACAGCGAGATCTATGTACCGAATCTGCTTACGATGCTTCATCACTGATAATACATGAGGTCAGCAGCTGCACCTACGCACAAGCGGTATCAATATAGGTAGTAAAAATAGTAACTCTGACAATTAATAACACATTCTCGTCCTTTGCCTTTATATAGCAGTGCATCAGTTCTTTAAGCCATACGTAACCCGAATCAGAGATAAGATAGAGCCCGAGCCGCTTCAACTCATCGTCATCATCACCACTTCACAATGCCAGCGCCTTCGTTTTTCGAGTCGTATCAGGCAGTCTTCAAGAGCTATCCACCAGCAATTACGGCCGGTATCACGGTGTTCATGTTTTTGCTGCTGATTTTACAAACGATATTCCCCAGTATTGAGGAAAATCTCCGGCTGACGCCTTCAGGGCTCGGGAAGCTTGAGAGTGAGTATTAGCAGCTGGCTGCTGCTGAGCTGGATTTCATAATTACTAACAAACTATAGTGAATCGCCTTACTTTTTATCCGATGATTCATCTAAATGTTTTTCATTATTTCATGAACATGTGGGCTCTTATCCCACTTCTTAGGCTGTTTGAGCTGGCAAACGGCACTGTTCGAACAGGGATTGTGCTCAATTTACTAGCTACCTTAGCAGGCGTTGCCTACTGCCTGACTGAATGGTTAATCAGGTTTGATACACCGGTGGTTGGCTCTTCTATCTGGGTATTTGCCTTTCTGGGATACTTCTCCTGGCTGGAATACCTGAAAATGCCACAGTGGCAGCTTAGCGCGGGCGTTCATGTGCCAACATATGCAATTCCTGTAGTCCCTCTACTTTTGTCAGCCATTTTCGTTCCTGGAAGTAGTTTTCTTGGCCATGTGATGGGAATTCTGGCTGGCTATGTTCTAGCTGCTGGCTATATTAAGCTACTTTATGAAGGAAGCACCAATGTAGTGGAGAAAATCGAGTCCAAGCTACACCGTCTCATTGCTTTGATTCCCAATGATATAAAATACATCACCGAAGTTCAGGCCAGAGAAATCAGATCTGGTCAGAGACTGCCGTTGAGCGAACAAGAGACAACTTTTGTGGGAACAGGTGAAATACTCGGCACATAAGCCGGAATGTGACGAGATCATTAAAATAGAAGCTACAAATGGACCCATTGGTCTATTCAGGGCACAATTTAATTAATTGCCATGCTGCATTATCCGAAGGAATCCATAAGTCATTGAAACGAGGATGGGATGAAATGGCCCAGTGTCGAATTGTACTATAACAACACGACGATCATATAAATAAATGCCAAATGAGCTGCAGCGATAAATCAAATATTACATGTGCCTAGTCTTCCCGCAGTTCATGTTAAGAATGAGCTGCCAACTGTTTATGATGGATGCTTTCAGAGCATCTGCGATTCGCTATTGCGCCGCACGTTGAAATTTTCAACCTTCGATTTTGTGTAATCCACTTTCACTTCACCACCACAAACAATATGGCCAGACAGAACTTCACTGGGTTGGTGATTTCCACTGGAAAGATGAATAAGACCATCAAGGTCCGTGTTTCACACGTCAAGTTCAACCGTCTTATCTCCAAGGATGTTGTACAGTACAAAGATTTCATGGTCCACGATGAGCTGAACAAGTGCGTAGAGGGAGACATTGTCAAAATCCAGTATGTACGACCTCTCAGTGCCAAAAAGCGATTTGCCGTATCTGAAATCATGATGAACAAAGGTACTGAATGGCTCAAGTACCAAGAAGATGCACCTGCAAAGGTCGCCAAGGAAGAACTGCAGCTTCTTGAGCAGTACTCGGCAGAACGAGAAGCTCGCCAAAACGCACAGGGTCAGTCGGCAATCATCCAGGAACTTCGATCTTTGTCTCAAGCCTTCCAAGTGAAGGAAAAAAGCGAGCAAGACCTCAAGAACATCGATTTGCTCAAAGAAAAGTACGGCATCACCAGCTGGCCTCCTACTCACGAGGTAGTTAAACTGGACATTTCGGCCCTCAAAGACGATCTGGCCAAGTTAAAACTTGCCATTGATAAGCAGGACATCGCTCCCAAAGTTGATGATTTGCTTACTAGTCAACCCGAGACGGCTAATGAGATTCTGGAATCGCTGGGGAAGAACATCGAAGGCATGAAGAAGAGCATCAAGCGAAATATTCTGCTGAAGCATTTTGCGAAAAATTTGGCATAGTTATGTACGCAGCGGTACATGTAGCATAGTGGCCTACTGGTATTGTAAATAGTTGTAATGGAATGATATAAGAATATTTGTCCAATCGGTTTGTTCCTTCTTCACCCCATGCTGTACCATATAAGGTTCTTCAAGGCACCGAGAATTCACCAGGCCAAGCTTGTTACAGTACTGACCATTACTAATGATCTTGGAGAACTGTACTATTATGGAGATGTGCAAATTACTGTTGATATGATAAACCGTTCGGGAGAGAAGGTCCTTCAGCGTAAAACCCAGTGGGCTGCGGGAGATCAAGCTCTTAAAGTACAGATTGATCTGCCCAGAAAATACCAAAAACTGAGCGCTTTGCAAGGCCTATATTTATTTGCTTTTGCAGGAGACTCAAAAGATCAATATTACGAGGGCGATATCCCGAGGTTCATTCCACTGTTCAGTACTGATTTATCGTTGGACGATTGTCAGAACTATGCGGAGCGCAGAATCAGCGGTCTTACGATCTATGAAGAAGCAGGAACACACAATCTTGCTAGACATCTTTGGGATGCTGGGATTTTTGTAGTACAACAACTGCAAAACCCCACTTGGTTGGAAAGCGATTTGAGTAAGGTTGAGCAAGTGGTGGAGCTTGGAACCGGCTGCGGAGTGGTTGGTTTAGCGTTGGAAAAAAGGCTAAAATCACGCATTTCCAACATAAAAAGCTACCTGACCGACTTAATAGACGCTGAAGAGATTTGCAAAAGGAATATCGAGCTCAATAACTCCATTTCCCGGTTTGTAGAGTACGAATGGGGGGCCGATCCCATAGTCAGACCTGGCCCGCATACTTTGGTCGTCGTTACCGACTGCACTTATAACCCTGACTCTTATACCGCATTGCTCTCTGCTTTCAAACAGCTTAGTGGGTCTCTCCTACTATTGGCACATAAAGCACGGCATGAAGACGAAGAGGTGTTTTTCTCGAAACTGGCGGACCAGACACGTATAGTGTCTCGCGACACACATCATTTCCATGGCCAGCTAGTTACTATTGTACTGGCCGTTTTATAGATATGTTGTTCCGCTGCTATGATCAAAACTGCATTTTCGTTTGATTATTGCGCAGACACGATCCGGATAGCACCGCAGTACCACCATTTCGCACCTCTTTCATAGTGGAATTTAGACTAAAATTTTATATTCCTTGTACTAAATAATATCACTGTCTTATCCGTCTGCCATTTTGTTTTTATTCACCGATGGTGCAGTTCAAACGGGGCTTTTCCCTATAACCTATTGCTCACAACTCAACTCCTCCAACCTAGCCGCTTTCCCACCTAACGCACCTTCGCTGGCTCCGGCGAACCCACCAACACCCACTCTACAGAGCCCAAACAGAATCAACGCTGGATTGAAACACGATGGACGCATTTTCACCTTCTCCAATTGGGTCGGACGAGGAGGCTCTGGAAAATACCGGCCTGACTGGCTTTGAGAATATAGAGGACACTGTCGCCGACGACAACCTGGACTTTGACAGGAAGCAGGAAATTCTGCAGAAGGTTCTATTTGCTGCGTCCAGCAATGGCGACGTGTCCAAAGTTAAGACTCTTCTTGGTAGTGGAGCAAATATTGCCCAATATGTCGATGTGAATGCCAAGGACGATAAGGGATCAACGGCCCTCATCTACTCTTCATGCTTTGGTCACGAGCAAGTGGTGAACGAATTGCTGCGATTCGGTGCCCAGACAGACGAACAAGACAATCATGAATGGACCGCGCTCATGTGGGCTATCAACAACAAGCATCTAAGCATTGCCAAACGGCTTTTGGAAAACGGTGCCGATCTCAACATCAGTACCAGCAGTGGCCGAACAGCTCTCAACTTTGTACGTCCCCAGGACGAAATTTACCAGTATCTTAAAAGTGAGGGTCACATTGAGGATGACGATAAAGATTTCTACCAGGAAATTAGAGACCCCAATGCTTTGGAAGCGGAGTTTTCCAGAAAACTCGAGGAATCTGCCTCTGCATTAGATACTGACATGGCCAACTTGACTTTAGGAGGAATTGCGGCTGGTGCTACATCGAAAGCTGTTGGTTATGGAATGTTCAATGATGTGGATGTGAACCCTGCCTCAGATGATGATACAGACGATGATGTAGCCGATATTGAAGACTACACCTATGGAGATGATGGGTTCTTATGGGAAAGATGCCTACCTGATCAGATGTTTGTATTCAGCGAGCAAGATATTCCCAAAATCCTGGACGCGGCTATCACGGAAATATCCCCCCAGCGATCAGGAAGACAAAAGCCCATCCCCGCCAATATGATATTTCTGTGCGCAAGATATGCTCACTATTATGGATCTCCGGAAATGTTAGAAAACCTGGTGGAGCCCGTCATTTCTCGTATTAGAAGCACAATGGTAGAACATAAGGGCGACATAGCATTCTTGTCGTTTTGGCTCTCCAATTGCTCTCTGCTTCTTTACTACTGCCGTAAGGACCCGGGGCTGAAAGGAGTTACTGAACAATTCAGGACTCAGCTCGGCGAACTTATAGGCGAGCTGTACGTTCTCATTACACAGGATGTTGAAGCTCGGCTGGATAAAATTCTGGATGCCAGTATTCTTGATCATGAAACTATTCCTGGGCTCGATGCCATTCACTATCAGAGTGACTGGGGAATCTTCAGAAGAAAGAATAAGCCACTTACCCATAAAGAAGAAGTAGAGCAGGTTACTCGGCCACCATCTCCTAAGCGAAAAGCCCAGCCTTCCCCGCGAATGGTTACCTCAATTTTATCATCGGTACTATTCATGATGGATTTATATGAAGTGCATCCAGTTATATCTCAAGAAGTCATCTCTCAGATCCTGTATTGGCTTGGAGCGGTGTTATTCAACCGCGTCTTGTCGAACAAAAAGTATCTCGCTAGGTCAAAGGCTATGCAGATTCGATTAAATGTGTCTGCCATAGAAGACTGGGCTAGAGCAAATAATAGACGGCCCAAGGACGCAGATGAGTTTGGGCACGACCAGGCCAAGCCTTATTACAGAAGTACTTTGGAGATCTGTGTCGAACATTTTGCATCGCTGACTCAGATTCTTCAATGGCTTCAGTGTTTTACAGGATTCGGAGACGATTTTACCAACGTGATTGCCACTCTACAGCAGTTGACAGCATTGAATCCAATGCAGCTATTACATGTTGCCAATAAATACCGGGCTGAGGTTGGCGAAAATGGACTATCCAAGGATTATAAAAAATATCTTGCGGATCTGCAGAA
The DNA here is from genome assembly GCA_030556875.1 of Zygoascus biomembranicola. Classification (NCBI taxonomy): domain Eukaryota; kingdom Fungi; phylum Ascomycota; class Dipodascomycetes; order Dipodascales; family Trichomonascaceae; genus Zygoascus; species Zygoascus biomembranicola. The sequence goes on from JAKTUV010000014.1 coordinate 38,525, forward strand.
CAGTTACAACAAACAGCAGCATGTACATGTGGCCACAGTAGATATTGCTCCTGCAGAGAGGAAGCTGAAGGAAGGAGCAGATACCGGTGGTAAAGCGGAGAAGAAGAAACCAAAAGAGGGAGGCGATACCGGTAAGGAAGGGGAAGAGAAAAAACTGGATGGAAAGGATGTAGGCGGTGAAGGAGACAAGGAAAAACCAAAGGAGGGAGACGCTAAAGTTGAAAAGGCAAAGGAGGAGGAAAAGAAAGTCGAGCCTGAACCTGAGGTGGTCAAAGAAGCTCCTAGGGAAGAGGTTAAACTTAATCTCATTGCTCAGAGAATATCGGAAGATGAGCCGAGACAGACATTGTATCTTGATGCAGCCAAAGTTCTTCCATTTGTTCTACCCACACTCCAAGAGATGATCATCACTTGGGGAGCAGGACTTGGAGGAGCTCACAGGAAGCGGGCTAGGAAGCATGAGCCAGTTCTTCCAGCAGACTTTTTGGATCGGTTTGAAGACGACAGAGGTACAGGAATGAGCTCAAAGTTAGATGATGCCCCAGTTCCAGGACTCAACCCCCTTTTTGGTGATCTGACAGTTCCACAACCATCGGTTCACAAAGGATGGGGTGAAGATCCGGAAATCGATGATCTGAATGGCGGATGGGGGTCGTTATAAGCCTAGGCGGAGGCCAGTGCCGGCCATGTAGTATGAATAGCAATCAATTGGTGTATTTACGATATTTTCTACAATTATTAATTCGAATGGATTGGCAATTTGAATAATAATACTGTATATTAATTGTCATGTAGCTATTTTCATACATAAATTTCAAGGTGCTCTGGAAAGTACCATCGCCGCCTGTGGCTTATTTTACTACCCAGCAGTGGGACTCCCACATGGCATCTTCACAAAATGTAAGTTGAGCAGCCCTCATCATTGTTCTTGATAGACTTGGAACTAACAAGCAGGTCGGCCGAAGTAGATTATTCTCCGGCGTTTGCTCCTTTCTTTGGATTCGCAGGGTAGGTAGTGAGAGGGCTTATATCTAACCAATTTTATTCTAACTGGTACAGCTGTGCTGCCGCCATGGTGTTGTCCTGCGCAGGAGCAGCCATCGGTACCGCCAAATCCGGCGTTGGAATTGCAGGTATCGGTACATTCAAGCCTGATTTGATCATGAAATCGCTTATTCCTGTGATTATGAGTGGTATTCTGTCTGTTTACGGGCTGGTAGTTGCAGTTTTGATCGCTGGTGGACTTAATCCCACCGAGACATACAGTTTATTCCATGGATTTATGCATCTTGCGTGTGGTTTGTGCGTTGGATTCGCCGCTCTGGCTGCTGGATACTCGATTGGAATTGTTGGCGATGAAGGTGTTCGGCAGTTGATGCTGCAGCCCCGGCTGTTTGTGGGAATTGTACTGATATTGATTTTTGCCGAAGTTCTGGGTCTATATGGGTGAGTAAAGTTGGTTTGAAGGTTCTTGTCTTGTTCCATTACTAACATACAGCATGATTATTGCACTAATTCTAAATACTAAGGGCTCGGGCTAAAAATCCCAGGAGGGGCCACAATACATAGCTAGCTCAAATCCATAGAATCAGTCTCGGCAGCCAAATTAGCACTACCTTCATTACTCACCAGCAGTCCAGAATACTGATTGAGATATTGTACAGATCGGTTGGAATCCAAGAAGAGCGTATACGAACGCTTAATGTCCTCCACCTCGACCGAGGATGCCTTTCTCTTTTGGCTCAGTAAATTGGCCACAGTGATGAGGTTGGCAGCGTAACGTAGCGAGGTCTCCTGGCCAATTTTGGTCAAAAACGCAAGAGCGTCAGACTGGAACTCGACCTCCTCTTCCTGAGCTCTGATAGACAGAATCTGTTTGATGTCGTCAGGTTTGTAGTTCTCGGTAGAGATGATGATCAGGCGGTCCAACAGATCCACAGGAAGTCCATGAGGCGATTTGTAGTCAGTGCCTCGCGTAGTCGACACACCTCTGTTAGTGGCCATGATGACGATGGGAGCCAAATCATCTTCCAGAGCTCGGTTGATGAAGCTGAAGCACTCAATATCCAGCATGTGAACTTCGTCAATAAATAGCACTCCAGGGATGATTTCGGCCTTGCCTTCTTCTTTCCACTCTCCAACCTTGGTGTTAATTTGGTCTCGAACTTCTGAGCGGATTTCACCTGTGTCACCTGAGAAAAGAGCCAGGAATCCCTGGGTTCTGCTGTTGATGACATCGATTTCGTGCAAAGAGACGGTATGCACCACTTCTTTACGTTTCTGGAGCTCGCCCTCGGGACACTGGACGAATTTTGTGTCGGCGGACATGGCATCGTAATCTCGAGACCTGGTGTACGATCTGCCCAGTTTGGTGATCTTGCCTGAGGCCTTGTCGATAGAAATAACATCGCCAGCAGTGACTTTTTCCTTGGACAGACTATCAATCATTTTCCCACCAAGCTCGTACACAGTCTCCATGTCGGTGGTCTTTATGATGAGTTTGCCTTGCTTATGGCCGCCAGTAACCGACCGGTCAATCTGGATTTCAACAACTTCACCTTCGATGATCTCGGTTTCCTCCTTGATTCGAACGCCAATCGATTTTCTAAATGCCTGGGTAAGTGCCTCGGTCTTGGAAATGTCCAGTGAGAATACCTCTGAGCCTCCGACCGTAGTAAAAGGCACATCTTCACCGAGACTTTGGCTGATGGCCATGGCAATGGCAGTTTTGCCTGTAGATGGCGGACCGGCAACAAGCACGGCTCTGCCGGCGATTTTACCTTCTCTGATCATCTGAAGAACAACAGCAGCAGCCTTTCTTGCTTTGATCTGGCCAACCATTCCTTGGGAAATCTCCCGCGGTTGAAGGCTGTCTGATTCGAGACCAAGGCCCGTGATGTGCGAGTGCGCAGCAACAAGATTTAGACCGCGTAATTCCTTGGCTTGAGCAATTGTGGAAATAGACTAGGTGTTGTTAGCATGAGATTTGTTTCTGGGGTTGCAGATGATGTTGGACTTACCATGGCCGGTGATGGTGGTGTAAAGAAAGAAAAGTTGAAAAGTATTTGATGTTCAGGTTTGGGTGGGAGCGATGGACGACCAAACGGCAGAGAAGGGAAGGGAACGAGCAGAACAAACTGACGAGATGGAGCAAAGAAATATACTGATATTTTTGTTTAATTCTGATGGGGCATATTGGGCCACGTTGGGACTTTTGGGGTTTTGCATGTTTGAAAAGGTGATGTGCAGAGCCGTTAATTCACTATGAAGCAGGCAAGGCACTCGATGAAGTGATCCACTTTGGATCACAACTTCACACTCAATGCAAATATATAGAGCGGACAAACACATATTTAGACGAGGAATAGTTAATATTTGGGTGCAATTGTCCAGATATATCCCAAAATACTGCTAGAATATTATCCGCCTCTGAACGAACAAAGCTGCTGGTATTGTCTGAGTTCCTCGGATCGAAAAGTCAAACGAAAGTCAAGTCAACATATAAAGGAGTTTGACTTCTGAACCCATTTGATTGAGCGATCGGACTTGAAATACAAAGGTCGTCCAGAGTTCAAGTTCTTGGTAAAAACCTTCTCATCCATATCATCCACCTCCTATGGCTTCGCCCGTTGTTCCTGCCTGCACCCATCGTCCTCCCACCCCATCATCTCCAGGTGTCCACTAAAAACACAAACTCCACATCTTCATCACTTCCCTTCTCGTTTCACACACAATGTCATATATAGAGGACGCTCTGTACTTCATATCGTCGTGCATGTCATGTTTCTCTTCGCCGTCCCTCAAAATAGGACGTCATAACTTTGTGATTCACAAACTGCTCGGGGAAGGCGGCTTCTCCTACGTCTACCTGGTGGAGGATATCAAAACCCATAACCGCTATGCTCTCAAAAAGATCCGGTGCCCGTTTGGCCAGGAATCAATACAAACTGCCATGCGTGAGGTAGAAGCGTACAAGAACTTCAAGTCGGAGTACGTTTTGCGGGCCTACGATTCGGTGGTCGTCCAGGACCAGGATGAAGGGTCCAAGGTGGTGTACATTGTGCTTCCTTATCTGTCCAACGGCAACCTGCAGGACAAAATCAATGACAATCTGATTCAGGGAGTGCATTTCCAGGAAGACGAACTGCTGAGGCTATTTATTGAGATCTGCAAGGGTCTCCGGGTCATTCATAAGCATCATGTTGCCGGCGGTGCAGTCACCGGAACCTCTCCTGACCAAGCCATGCTGGGCGAAGCTGCCGGAGACAATGAAGAAGAAGCGCATCTGCTCAATGATGAAGGTACTGCTCTGGAAGACGTGGTTCCATATGCCCACCGGGACATAAAACCCGCTAATATCATGGAGGATGACAGCGGAAGGCCAGTGCTTATGGATCTGGGATCCTGCGGAAGGGCCCGTCAGCATATAGAATCAAGACAGGAAGCTTTGGAGCTCCAGGATATGGCTGCAGAGCATTGCACTCTGCCGTACCGGGCCCCAGAGCTGTTCGATGTCAAAACTGGATCTTATATTGATGAAAGAGTAGACATTTGGTCACTGGGGTGTACTTTATTTGCTCTCATGTACTATAGTTCACCATTTGAGCTAGCTACAAGTGAGTCGGGGGCAAGTTTGAATCTGGCTATCTGCAGTGGTCAGTTCAAATTCCCTGCCAGGCCGGAGTATTCGCAAGGTCTCAAAGATATCGTCAGTATATGTCTAACGGTGGATCCTTCCCAGAGGCCATTTATTGATCAAGTTCTGGAAATGGCGCGAGCCCTACGTGATGATGAGGACATGGACGAGTTGGAGTCTCTATGATAGAAGACATGCATGTTGGTTGAGTAAACCGCTCTGAGTTGGACTTGCATAGGGCACTCCTGCTCCAGACAATATTCGAAAGAATATTGTTAATACAAAGGAATAAGTCACCAAAATAGCCGTGTAATGCAAAATATGGGATTTGGGGCATTTTCACAAAAATTCAAATTAACGTTGTGGCCCTGACGATCTTCACTGATCCATTGAACCAGCCACCATATGATGAACATATACGGTGAGAATACCGATGTTTGCGGCCTGAAGAAGCGGAGCAGCTACAAATTAATAAATATACTTTATATTTACAAGGTTGCACTATCCCGCAGCTTATCCCTCATGCGGACTTCGAAGCTATAGGTCGTTTAGTGGCCCGCCTGCCTTAATCAAACCTTGGTAAAGTTGCCTATTTGTCAAAGTGCAGCTCCCCACAATGTTGGCTTCCTGCCACGCCCACCTCTGACATGAGCACCTCATCTTTCCAACTGAACTACGAGGGCCAGGCCGGCTGGAATGACTGCCATCCAGGCCTAATGAACAAAAAGTTCGGATCGTCATCTGTCAGCATAAACTCTGAGAGCTCGGGGGTTGTCACTCCACCCGTTGGGGATCACCTGCGATCTCGGCTGATGAAAACAGACTCCTCGGTATCGGTGCTGTCCAACGCGGCCAGCACTGCACCGTTTACTTCTCCCGCTGCACCGGCTATTGTGGCGGAAGAAGATGTCTTTGCAGTAGATGACGTTTTGGCTGTGCTCGGCCAGGTTTTGGCCCGCAAGTCGTCCCTGTCAGCACGTGAATTGACCCATTACAAGCAACGGCTGGAAAAGACGCTTCCAACATTGGATCAACCGCATCTGGCGTGTATTCACCAAGCCTGTTCATTGTTACTATCAACCAATGATATGGTGTCTGCACGGGAAATCGTGGTGCAGCATAGCTTGTATCACAGTGGAGTCTCCTCGTGGGTGCTGCCATTGCGACGCATAATAGAGAGTGTAGAAATGTAAAGCAAAGCAAAGCAAAAGCATCAATGGTATTTATTCTCAATCATCGTTTAGTTATTCTTTTCATCGGATAGTTAAATAAACAAACAAACCTCAATAATAATAATAATTTACGTCCTTCCACGTTTTTGGTTTTGATCGCCTGTCTCATTGATTGACTTGTCCCCTGAAACTTCTTCTCGATTTGGCTCCAAAATTGCTAGAGTAAGCGGCTTGCCTGCCTCATCAAACCAACATGAACGACCAAAAGCCGGCTGAGTACAGCCTGCCTGGTAAGTAACAACCTAGAAATCGCGATATAAACATGGTAATGGTGAATCTACTGCCTGATATTATTACTATGCGCGTCAATCTTCACATAAAACCATTCTGACTCCGTTGATATCCAGGCGTTATGCGCTATCTGCAAACAGAATGGCAGCGCAACGAACACGATCGCATCCAGTGGGAGCTTGAACGAGCAGAAATGAAAACCAAAATAGGCCGTCTGGAAGGAGAAAAACGGGGTCTGCAGCTCCAGGTCGAAAACTACGCCAAAAAAATCACCCTCCTCGAAGCCACGCTCGACGTCCACGGCTCAACCGACGCATATCAGGAAGCCAGGGACAAGTTCGATGCCATAGCAAACTCTGCGCGGGAAAAAGAAGAGCTCAACTTGACTCCGCTGATCAATTCTAGAAAGTATCTGGAGAAATGCGTTCAGGATGTCAGTTATCTGCTGCAGTCGGCAGCCAGCCTCTATCCAGAAGAAGCTCCGTTCCAGGGCCCTTCCCGACTGTCGACTTTTTCAGAGTCGATCGGATCGCCAGCATCTGGTTCCAACCCTTCCTCTCTCAATAACTCTGCTATCACCTCCAGCAATGGTGGTGAAGCTGCTGCAAACAGTGGTATGCCTCTGCCTCCCCTGCCTCCTCCCCCAGCTCCTAAAAAAGCTGCAAAATCAACATCTGAAACCACCACCATCACCTCGACCGCACAGAACCCCAAGCCTTTACTTTCAGTGCGGCCTTCTCTCAAACTGCGGCACACTCTGAAGAGTGCTGACAGCGTCCGGACCATTGATTTCCTGGATGCCGACACGTTTCTCCTGGCCAACGACGAAGGAGCCATTCACATGTATTCTACGGCATCCAACGATGATGGCAGTATAGTAGTTGCACCAAGAATGGTACGAAACTTCAAGGGTCATAAGGGGATCGTTTCCTCTATCAAGCATGATTCCGCAGACAAACGCATCTTCAGTGCAGGACAGGATCATAAGATTCGGGTGTGGGATCTCGAAGCTCCAGTTGGTTCCAATGCTTGCATAAGTGAGGTGGTGGCTCATACCGATGTGGTATGGAAGTTGGACTATCTGAAATCTCAAAAGCTATTGGCCAGTGGATCAGCAGATGGAACGGTCAAGCTGTGGGATGTTTCGCCTGGGGGTAAGCTCACCCATAGACTGACCATTTCCACTGCCGAGAAAAAGGCTGGCGCTGTCTTATGTCTGGCCTTTTCCCGAAATGGCGATATTCTCTACGTGGGTTGTGAAAACAACCGAATACTGCAGATTGACCTGGAAATGGGTGTCATTGTATACGAGTTTGAAGTCGACCCCAAGGATTCTGCGGTTAAATCACTTGCATGTGTACCATCCAATACTGCAATTATGGCAGGGCTGTCTGATGGTACCGTGGCTGAGTACGACCCGACCTCGGGGTCATGTACTTTCCGCTCTAAGAAGCACAACGGTGCTGTTACTTCTCTGGCCGTGTGCCCTAGCGATGAATTGGTGTGGGCTAGCGGAGGCGATGACGGTACTGTGCAAATTTGGCGAGTTGATGCCCAGCAGACCGAGAGCAGGCTAGAAACTCATACCAGTCCTGAGGGAGTTCTGGGCATCAACTGGTATTCCCCTGGTTTGCTAGCTACATGTGGAGGAGATTCAACAGCCCGGTTGTATTATGGAAAGTAGAGTCATGAATATATTATCCAACTAGGGAAAACACTATGTGAGGATGAGTTATGTATCGTAGCAAGTAAATTATTTCCTTCCACGTCTGATAATGGCCTGATAACCAACCTTGATGGAAGAAACGGACTTTCTGGAGCCACAGGAGTTGCAGTCCAAGAAAAGCAGACGGTTTTCTTTGGTGAGTCTAGTATTAACCGACTTGCACGTCTTGCAGGTCACGTATTCCATAATGTATCTTCTAAGAACCGATTCAATCTGCTTCTGCTGGTAACGACCCTTGATTACAAGACGGTTGGAACCGTCAATAGAGCCTGTGGTACCCAGTTCTGCAAATAAAAACTGGATGATATGGTCCATAGATCTGTGCATTCTGTCGGCAATTTCCTTGACGTTGGCAAACAGAGTCTTTTTGTTACCATCTCGCTGGACAACAGGAGGAGGAATCTTGTACTTGATACCGGTTCTATCACCAGCCAGATCAGGGTTATTTTCACGAAGAACCTTGAAAAATCGTTGCAGCAGCTCGTCGTACGAGAAATCAGGCTCGCCATCGGCGTTGACATGAACAGTGGCATTCTTCTTCTCCTTCTTCTCCTTCTTTTCGCTGACACCAGCAGCCTCCAGTTCCTGGTCGAAATCAGTCGCAGCAGATTTGGGCTTCTTCTTCTTCTTCTTGAATTCGAAATCCTCGTCGCCACCAGTCTCGGTGCTCTTTTCCTTCTTCTTCTTCTTCTTGCCGAACTCAGCCATCAGATCAGTCACCTCCTCGACTCCATTTTCCTCAGCCTCATCTTCGAAAGTGGGCTTCTTGGTCTTCTTCTTTTTCTTAGTAGCGTCGAAAACGGGCTCGTCAACGACCTCGGTGCTCTTTTCAATGTCACTCATGTTGGCGTTGAATGTAGGTGTGTGAAATTTTCAGGCGACTCATGGAGTTTTCAAAGGGGCAGACGCTGACAAAGCAACTGTACTGAACGTTAGTCAGCAGATATCATCTTCCTCCAGTTTAGCTAGGGAATGTCATGGAATGTTATTTTTTTTGTTTGAAGGAATTGGCATGGGGAAGTTAGAGTAAGTAAGTTATTTATGCACTAAATACCTTGCAACTCCTATAGTTGGGTGCAGAGTACGCTGCACTGCTTATGCATAGGCTTCCATGCGAGATGATGAGATCGGATCTCAAGTCTGGAGAAATGAAGCCCGTGGGGGCATTACTATTAGATCCATTGTTCAATTTAGCTACATATTATGTGTACGTGTGCATGCAATATCTCCTACTCTATATTTCAAATATTATTATCCCTCGCACTAGGTTTACGGTTTACTCCTGTTTTGTCGATCTTGGCTGTGGTATCCTGGTGTGATTTAGCAGGCCCACTGTACGGCAGGCACACACTTTGATCCAAACCTGCAAGTCGTAGCTTGCTGCTCCTCTATTTAACTTTGTAGAGCTATACGAGAACAGCACGTGCACATCTTGGATGCAAAATGACATGGAACTGCTGCAGATTACGTGCTGTGCTTTGAGGAGTACAGTGGTGGGGTCGAAATAGACAAGGCCTGGCTCCAGATGTACTATAGCACAGTACAAGAAACTATCTCAAAGCTCTACAAGGCATTGACTCTGAATTGCCGTATCTAACACCCTATATTGCGCTGTATTATGCTTAATTACTTCTAAGTGGTTTGTCCTGACATATGTAAACTATTTCTCCGTCTAACCGACGGGGCCAAGCCCCACCCGTTTCTTTCCGTCCCCCCGGTAACCGGCCCCTCAACCACACTCCAAGTGTTCAACATGAAAGTGTCTATCTAGACCTCCTCCTGAAACCAAAAGCTCTTTTTTGGTAGTAGCCCAACCAGATCGAATAGTTTAATACCAGCCGGGGTATATGCTGTAGAAAACTTTCGACAACATACTCAGCATGACCGAAAGTATAGTCAGAGACCGAGAAATATCTACTGCACCTATGGGCGTCCAAGATCAGATCAAGGAATACCTGTCCTACCCCGTGGTGACATCCTTCATAGCCGGTGGAGTTGCTGGAGCCGTGTCGAGGACCGTGGTTTCACCCTTGGAGCGAATGAAGATCATTTTCCAGGTCCAGGGTCCCGGATCGGGGGCCTACCAAGGAGTTATTCCGACTCTTTCCAAGATGTGGAGAGAAGAAGGCTGGCGAGGGTTTTTCCGTGGAAATGGAACAAACTGCATACGGATCGTTCCGTACTCCGCGGTCCAGTTTTCTTCTTACACGGTATTCAAGAGCATGCTTCTTACTCCGGAGGATGACGGTAGTCTCCCAGCCCATCTCCGGCTCTCTGCTGGGGCTCTGGCCGGTATCACGTCTGTTTTCGCTACTTATCCACTGGATATCGTGCGAACTCGTCTTTCCATCCAAACCGCCTCCATACTGGTATCAGGGAGCAAGCTGGAATCCATTTCCAAACCTCCCGGCATGTGGAGTACCATGACCCAGATATACCGCACCGAGGGCGGAATAAAAGCCCTTTACCGCGGAATACTGCCCACCACCTACGGTGTGGCTCCTTATGTCGGTCTGAACTTTGCTGTCTATGAGTCAGCTCGGGAGTATTTCACCCCAGAAGGTGAGGCTGGGCCTTCTGCTCTGGGGAAACTGGGAGCCGGTGCTATTTCTGGTGCCGTTGCTCAGACTCTGACTTATCCTTTTGATGTTCTCCGAAGACGGTTTCAGGTCGCCAATGTCGACAAGTTGGGCTTCCATTATAACAGCGTTTATGGTGCCCTCAAAAGCATTATCATCAAGGAAGGTGTCAAGGGCCTCTACAAGGGCCTGAGTGCTAATCTGCTTAAGGTTGCCCCTAGCATGGCCAGTAATTGGCTGAGTTTCGAGTTTACCAGGGAGCAACTGGCCAGATATACGAGAAAGGGCGTCAGCTTAACTCCATGAACATTTACAATTTAGAGGTTAACTCCAGCATTTACTATGATAACTGGCTACCAAACTAATCAAACGCATCTTGTGCATTAATCCTCTGGGCTCCTGCTTTTTACATATATAATGTACACTACTGTACGTTAGCGCGTGTATAGATAGAATAAAGGGCATATATCGATCAATCAGCTGTCATTTGTCAAATATGAGAAGTAAATTAGTTTATTGCCAGTATCGAGCCGGCTTGTGGTCTATAGATACTTCTGTCAGCCACGCCCCCGAGCAGCCCAATCTAGGCCGTTGGCCAACATGAATATAAGAGGGGATGATATTAAATTAAATAGATGAAGCATATGATGCTGGTGGCAATCACCACACCCTTGTGCTGTTGATGCTGCCAGTTTCCCAGTAATTGCTACTGCTGTAGCTTCCTTCATTCCAGTAAACACTATGAGAAGGAGAAGGAACCGCAGTTTTGGCCTCCTGGTTGAGCTGTACCTTTCTCTGCTTGTTATAATGAGCGACAAGAGAAGAAGTAATGAATCGTAGCAAGCTCATCTCCGAAACGGCAGGTGGCATATTCAGCTTAGATAAGATATTGGAGACCAGTTTGGCATCCCAGTCTGACGGACCATGCTTCAATGCATTATTGTAATGCTCGTATTCTTGGGCAGGAATTTCAATCTCCTTGCTTTCATCGTTCTCAGTGTTCAGATTGGCCTCTTCGTCACTCCAGTCGACTTGTCCAAACAGTAACTCCATCACCTGGTCATTCATTCCTACAAAATCCTCCAAAACCCGCTTGCGGATGTTTTCCCAAATAGATTTGGGCTTTTCGGCACTACTGACGTGCTCCTCATAGTACTGTTGCTGTGACTGGAGGTTCTCGGGCTGGACGTCGCCAAATAGTCTCTGAAGCTCCTGCAGCACAAAGCGAGATTGGTCGATTCTCCAAGCATTTACTCGCTCAGCAATGTCCACGGGAGATGGAGAAATAAAGCTTCCGGTGCCGTTATGGGTGGGGAAAGCCAAAGGCGTTTGGGCCCCCGCAGCCAGCTCCTCCTCGCCTTCAAGGGCAGCCATATCAGGCTCCTCTTCTTCAGCCAGCTGCACGCTGGCCACGCTGTCCTCAGTATAGTCTGCAGCTGAGGACATTCTGGGTGAAAATACAATCCATTCCACGTCGGAATAGGCATCGCTTCTGGTTTGCGGCGTCAATACGGCATACGACGAAGCACTTTCTGACAGCAACTGCGATATCCGGGAAGACTGGCTTTCATCGATAACGCTTCTTGGCACCAACGGATGGTGCTGAGGGTTAAAGAAGGCCATGGTGGTGGAATTAAGAGGTGGTTGTGAAGTGCCGTTGGTCGGTTGGTTGGTTGGTTGGTGGTTGGTAGGATGGTGGAGGATATTTGATGATGTGATAAGATAAATTGATAAGATATTGAAAGCGGAAACCCCCCACTGGTCGGCAAAACAAGCCAAGCAGTAGGACAGACAGAAGAACATGTGTATTGAATAGCTGATATATAACTCGGCTACATCCAGGTTGTCGGTGGCTGTTTTTTTTTTTTTTCGCAGTTATGCGTGAATCGGCGAGCGACTCCGGCTTATCGAGTTGCTGGCTGATTGCTTCAAGTAACATTTGGGTGGGATCTGAGCAGCAATGAAGGGATTACAGTGGATATACAGATATATAGACAGATCTGAGTCTGTATCTGTGCAATATTTACTCTAACTAACCGTGGCTATTCTAGCCTCTGGATTCAACAGCTTTGTTCCTGATGATGTAACAATGATTCACGTCTCAGCGGTGCCTGAGTCAGTTGTAACAATATGTGGTTGATAAATAGCCACCATGGTATGGACTACGAGGGATACCTCATGAGATACCTGTAAAAACCCGCAAAAAATTAAAATACCCACCTGAGCTGATCGGGGAGTAAGTGACACGTCTAGCATGTATTTATTGCCATTTATGAGGGGCCTTTGACCCTTGAACCCTTAAGTTTGATACCTAAGTCATCGGTAAAAAGCTTAATGGCCCGGGATTGGGCTGGCAATGGGCACGCAATCTCGACGAACAGCAGCGCACGACTGTAGTAAGGAAGAAACCAAATCAATACTGGCCAGCCGGGGAATTGAGAGAGATATAGATTATTCATCTATATTCAAGAAATTGTCAGCATGATTTGGCTAGCTAATCGTGCCAGTCTAACGTCTTGTGGCCAACAAACAATGGCTAGGTACGGCTTGAGCATCGACCATTGTATTGGCCGACCACCCCCAAGGAAATATTTTATGCGACAGTCTGAAAATATTTGAACGGCCAACTATCTTATATTACTAGGCCGCATATACTTGCTTGTTTATGTTCCCCGATCTGCTCATTTAATCATATCCTGGAAGACCCAGTCGCAAAGTGGTTCACTGTACCAGGATGCCATAACCGAGTTCTCTCGGAGCTGAAAAACCATGAATTGCATTGTAGCGTATCAATTCAAAATCACCTAGGTCTCTCGTATTCAATCAAAGTCTTCAGGGTTCTCTGCCCAGTTCCATGCTACAACCTATCTCTTTGCATCTTCATTCCCGTTGCCCCATCGTAGCCAATCACCAACGCCTTATACTCCCACCACACCACTCGACTTTTTCTCCTAACATCATCAGGCGACAAAATGCACCCCTCTCGAATCTTGTTGAACTCTGCTGTAAGTGGGATATGAACGGACTATAAATAGTGCGTTTTGAGCATTGGAAACTTGGCCGGGCCCGCCCGCCCGCCCTGCTTAAAACCTGTCATATAACCGAGATCTAACTCTATCAGAAGCAACCTAAGAAGAATCTCTTCCCTGCTGAGGTGTACCCTCTTTGTACGTAGCGTGCTAAGTTTACCCGTAGATATACTGTTTTACAGCTTGCTAACTATTTGTTCAGTCGCCGCTATGGGCTTTGCTCTCGGCTATGCCATCTACACTGGTTACAGGAAGTTTTCCTCTGGTGAACTGCGACTCAAGCGACAAGGTTCCACTGGTGGTCACTAAATCTGGTCAATTCATATAGTAATTGTCGTATAAGGCATATAAATCATAAGAAGTGAATGCTAAGTTCATGCAATTAACTGCCGTGTGCAGCATTAACACCCGTTGTGGTGTTTGTTTCGGTGCTTTGCTGCTCATTTGGCTTTACTCTGAGTTGCTACTCATTCTGTTCCCCCAAAAACTCCTCCTGCTGCCATACAGGCTTCGTAGAGTCCAATGAAGGGCCTCCTATAGAATCTTCGTGTTTTTTCACAGAAAGAACCCGTCCCTGGACGACCGATCCGTCCATGTTGTCGACTGCCGCATCACTGTCTTCATCTTCAGTGAATTCCACGATCCAGCGATCTTTCCCCAGCTTTGAAATTTTACTTATCGGCCCAAAAGCTATAAAAAGTTCTGAGATATAAGATTCATCTGCTTGAAACAAGTTGGCTTGGTATTAGTTAGCAAATCAATAGATCAGGACATTTGTAGACACTCGGATCCTGTAAATCCTTTACAAGTCGGCCATAACGGCGATCTTTAACTCGAAAAACTCTCAATCGATGCCACGAAACATTTCACATTGGTCACAGGGACTCGTACGTCGAATGGTACAGTTACTGATTCCTACAGATTCGGTTTGTTTAAGTTGATCTAACCATGGGCTCGACAAGCAGAACGGAATACACAACATCTACAAGTATCGTACACTTACCTATTACCACACCCATTGTGAAAATGCTAGGGCTATGCTACGTGCAAACTGAAGTGGGATCTTTGGTTCCCTGTACGTTCTAACGGGTTCTAAATCAAATTCCGCTGCGATATCGATATCTCGGTCTAGACTGTTGCATGGGACTTAACAGTAGGGGCCCTCAGTTTTGTAAGGCTTGGAAGACGGGAGAACAAAGCCAAGACACCGAATAGTGTTGGTAATTAAAACCCATTACAACGCTACAACCCATTCAAAGCCCACGTCTCATGACCAAACAGTTGTGTACACAGCTTATTATTAAGCTTCGGTATTCGGAGGATAGCGCTCCTTTGGTACCGGTGGTGGCCCACAGATTGCTAATCTGGACAAATTTCTAAGCGGTCTCAGCCCGAACACCGCCGCTGACTAATGTAGCATAAAGTAATATATAAGCTGCCAACCCAGCAGTTTGTTGCATCATTCTTTATGCTAAAGCAAGCTACAAGTAAAACACTTTTAGCTCGTTCGATTATCGCTCCTCCTCGCTTCGCCGCAAACAGATATTTTCACGCATCATCGATAAAAATGGTTTCCGAAATTACCTCCCTCAAGCAGTTCCAAGAGGCTATTGAGTTTGAAGGACTCACTGTTGTTGACTTCCATGCAACCTGGTGTGCTCCTTGCAAGATGATCGCTCCTATAGTCGAAAAGTTGTCTGAGCAGTACTCATCTTCTCACTTCTTTAAGGTCGATGTCGACGCTGTTCCTGATGTATCTGCCGAAAACGAGATCTCTGCCATGCCTACTATTTTGTTGTTCAAGAAGGGTGTCAAGGTTGGCACAATTATTGGTGCCAATGTCGAAAAGATCAAGACTTTGATTGGACAGAATGCGTAATTACATTTGGTTATAAGAATCAATTGAAATGGTTAAATAAAGTAGTTACGTAAATTCCTTCTCTAAGGTGGAATTACGTCGTATATATCATAATTATTGTAATGAGATAAATTTTCTAGAACCGATGAGTAGTACCCCTTTTGTGACATTGTTAGGTAGTATAACCTATTGTTAAAGTATGAGATGCAATATTTACTTCTGGTTCGTTGAGAACCCGCAGCACCCGTAGCACAAATAATTATTGAGTTTATTATTGAGGTTGCCAAATGATGCATTCGCATGCAGTGGGTCGTTGATTAATAGTGGTTTTTCTAAGCACTGGCCAGGTCCACCCGACGATAACTTTTGCCTAAGGCACAAATCTATACATACATAGTTCTAATCTCAACCAATTCGTTTCCAGTTTCATTACTCAAGGCGACCTTCTGCCGTTTTCTCTCCAATGCATCCCGTTTCTGCTTCTCTTTCTTCTCTCGTGCACTCATGCGCTTGGCTTTCGGCCGTTCGATGCTTCTCTTCATGTCAGTCTCCACAGGGCTCGTATTCGCTCTATTCTCTTTATCTGCATCAACAACAAAAGCACCAGCAGCACCACCATTCTCTTCATCGATCATAGCAGTAATCTTGTCAGAGTCAAACCCACCATCGTCGTCCGTAGTCATGATCAGTTCCTCTACTGCTGCACTGATATCACCTTCGTGCTCCTCTAGCTTACGCTCTATTGTTTCGTCAGGCAGCGGGAATGAAAGACTCTTCTGTACAACGGCAATTTTCCATCTCGGGCTCTTTCCCTTACTCTTGTCAGATGCAGTCGAACTACCAGACAGTCCTATGTTCTTGAAAACTACCTCCGGAAGGCCACTGTGTGGTCCGCTGATGTTTCTAACACTGCTGTAGTGTTCCCAGGTATGATATGCGATATGCAGCTTGCGGGCAGTACCATTGCCGTGACCTGCCGTAACACCATCTTCAGATGAAACTACGTACATGAAATCACTCTGATAAATAACAACATCCACCTTGTATCGGCGAGCAAATGCCACAATCTCCAGATTGTCTCCGTATATTCCATCTTGAGCCATGCGTCCAACATATTCATCAAACGATTCATCAGCACCAAACCCCAGACCTCCAAGAAACATGGCAAAATAGCTGGAATGATGCCTCATATATTCTACTACTGCCGCCCTGACTTCCACATGCCGGCTCCCATCATCTCCAAAATACTGATCGCTCAGGGATCGGAACAAACAATTCCCATCCCCCTTGATACTGCTAGCATAAAGCCCCAGATTCCCCAGAATGGGAAATTCGTCATCCTCAGGACTCTTCTCCTCTATCTTTGTACTCCTATTCCTCTCTCTTGCAGCCCTCGTCTTGCTTCTAGTGGTTGGTCCCTCATGTCTTGCCATACAAATAGTGTGATGTAAGCCCGATCAACATGAACCCATCCATCCATCATCATTCCCCCAAGACTGAGCTAGCTAGCAAAATGAAGAACCACAACCACTCCACCAAGGAGGACCCTTACAGAGCTTAACCTCCAAAGCCAGACAACTGGAGGTCCACTTATAAACATAAACCATTGTTCATGCTGGAGATCATCCGCTCATTCCCATTGTAGCTACCAACCTGGCCGACCCTGTCGACCCTGTCGGCCCACAATATGCTGTGGCTCGGTCTCTGCAAACTTACCACCCAGAACCCACCCACCCATCCACTAGGCGTTCTGGTGGGGGCGGGGGAATTTATGCACTGCGACCGGAATACTCCTGTCAGATGCTCTGCGTATTGCGGTGTGACCGGTTTGGGTTTAATATAGATGGGGTTGGCTGCTTAGGGTTTGCATGTCTCAGCTACCAGTAGTAGTACGGAGCAACAGACCGACATGCCGGGGAAAGGGGGGTCTTGAGTGGAGCTATGGTGTTGGATTTGGTTCCTTCTGCGTGGACAATGTTTCACAGGCATGGTGCTAACGCCAGATCGTCATGCAGCTCTAAGTCATCCGCATTCGCCTAATTATCTTGCATGAGCTCGTCCGCATCGAAGCTTCTACCATCGACCACCACCCTTCAATACAACATACTCTCGGATAACTCCGTTTTATTTATTTATTTACATTTTGTGCAAAATAGGCCTCTTTCAATACCGGTACCTAGATCTCTATGAGAAACCTATTATACGAGTATTATTATCCATTATATTATAATTATTTAATTCCAAACTGCCCGTTTCTCAGGTCTAGCCCAATATTATCTCCAACCACTAAGGCAGCCTTGCCAGAATCTGAAGTCTACAAATTTAATAACAGAAAAAATTCTTATTTGGGTCTTCCATCTTCCTTAGGACCAAAAAGCAATCCACTCCGAATGCCTGGGCTTACTTGCATACAGGGAGACGAGTCCCGCTCCTTCAACCCTCTGACCCACTCTACGTACACTCAGATCCACCCAGTGCTCTTTCCAGCGATTTTTCTTGGCTGATGATTCTCCAGATCTGTGTTCTATAAACTCTAATCTCTAAACCTGTATCTAGGGCGCTCCTTTTCTTTTCTTTAGCTGTACTTCCCCAATGCCCACCCCGGTCCCACTGATGAGCCATCGAAAGGAATATCAAATGGCCAGCTCTGCATAGAATAGTTGCCATATATGGTTCCATGTCTCATTTAAAGCGACTCGACTGCGCAATTTGGCCACTCCTTATGGTCCGCATACGCAAACCATCTTTCCAAACCGAGTGGAGACGCAAAGGCGCAAAGGTAACAGTGCACTGAAGCAAAATACGCCCTTCATTCGCCAAAACATAAAATGGTGGGAAATGATCAAGAGATAAGCATTTGAAGCCTGATTAATAGCCTGTGTATTTTTATGGGATAGCTCAATATATGGATATCAGTATTTTTTGGTAGAACAGGGGAAGCAGCCTCGGTTGGACAATAAGACCACCGATCCAAAGATCTGGAAATCTACTAGTCCCTAAATCTTATTTCAAAATATTTTTAATAACTTAAAAGTGACTGCAGATGAATGGATGATCAAAGGGACGGCAGGATAGTTCGGCACAGTTCGATCAAAACCACAACGTTATTGACCGGAACGGTCTAGACCTTTTAACACGACTGCTGAAGAGCCTTTTTCTTACTCTCCCATTCTCTTTCACTTTTGTAAGTTACTGGTCGGTGGTTACTGTGATGTCAGAAACAAAATAGAGAACGTGATATGGTTTTTTGATTTAATAAAATCAGTGCGAAGTAAAAAACAGCCACACCGCAATCTACTCAGTACTGGACATATTTGGACAAAAAGAAAGTAGTATGCTGTTCAAGCTCTTGTAGTATTTTACCAATTTATTCCACATTTTGTAGGCGGTATAATGGTGTGTGTGTATTTCTTTGGCCAAGGAAGAGCACTCTAAGCGAGCAGAATGAATACATTCACGCACTCACAGATTTGATGAAGCATATACGCTATAAATCTTTATTTATTAAAATAAGATGATTAGAAATAAAAAAGAGAAGTTTTTTAATACTGTTGGACACGGGAGAATCCCGTTACCGTGTCGCGTTTTACATTAAGTCCATATGTACAACGCACGCTCGCTCGCTGACAGTTTCGATAAACCGAGACATCTAGTTTACCGAAGCCGTATTTAGTTCGACGCACTTGAGGCTGGTGCCAGTCGTTGATCTCAGACATTTGTGGAGTTGATACTAGGGTCAATGCTAGTTGGGCCGCTTATGCAAGACTTAAGCAGGAGTGAGACATCCTGTTCAACGCTTCCGGATGTCTCCTGTGGACGGTATAAACTGCCATTTTCGAATAATAAAATTGGGTGAAACTATCATAAGGCGTACAGACACTAACCGAGCTTTGAGAACATTGCATAGTGTCTATGTTTTGACAATCCCATTTTCGGTTACGAACATCGGCAATGCTATGGAAGGAAAGTCATTGCTTTTGGAACCGCACACTGGTCCCGCAGAGGGAGCCAACACAGGATCCAGAATAAGTAAATAATTGGAGTATTGTTCATAGGAGATAAGTTTTCTTTTGTTAGGAGGCCTACGTTCTAGAAGTTCGCCGATACCACAAAGCTCGGCTATGAGAGAAGAGAGGCGGTTTTTTTAGTCAGATGAACACCTAGGTTTCCTCTTTAGAAATGGTAATAAGCTATTTTCTTTTCTGGCTTTTCTTTCTTTTCCCGCAGGATACAAGCGAAATCTCCTGCGAGAAGTCACTTGCTTTTTGGATTCAGACACTCCGAAAGAGAATGTTATAAACAAGCGGGATGATAGAGTCCAGTAATATGAGTAAGAAAAGTGGCTTTTCGAAATCCGAGTAGTACAAAGTGCTGAGTACATATATAAACCGGCATCCTTTCAATATTATATGAGCATAAAGGGGCGACACAGAGCTCCACAGATTTAGCATCACCTACTAATACAACCTGCGATACTTGTATCACCTATTTGTAATTTAATCAGGGTGTGCTATTCTTTTTAGATATATACTCCATCTATCTAAAGAGCTAGTTTGCGGCGACACTGGATTTGCGACCGCCTACCTTCTCTGCAGTCATCCCATTGCAAATCAAAAATATTTATATACCACACACTGCTAGGCACTTTAAGAGCTGGTTGTTAATATCACATTTTTAGCCTCATTTATCTACGTCATCTTGAGCGCTTGCGGATGCTTTTCGGGCAGGACACCATAATTTCAAAGGCATCCAACAGCATCACCAGTCTTTATCGACCAACCAACCCTCAAACACCAAAGCTTTTCATTTCCCAAGCTCTCTGTGACCTTAGCTGGCCTTGGTATATTTTTTGGACTTTTTTTGGATAACGTGCCCTGTTCCCGACCTATTATTATACTCAGTGTTAGCATACCCATATCCAACGACACTTGTGACAGGAAGCACACATCATAAAGCTCAATAAAAGACAGAACAAACACAGAACAAACAGTCAACTTCATATCTCTCACTAGACAAAGATCTGAAGCTTATTTTGTATATTGCACTATGCTGACGCCTATTACTCCTGGCTTCGACGAGTGCGGCTCTGCCGGATATGGCTATTCTGCGGCGCAAAATCATTGTACTCCAAATCTGAGTCAAACGCAACAGCCGCTCGCAGCGTACCCCTATTTGCCAATTCCGCCAGCACCAAGTCAGCCCTTTTATTCATATCCACCTCCTCCTCCGCAATATGGGGGTGGACTGATGGTCCAGCCATTGAATCAATTTTCTGGGCAACAACCATCGACAGGGCCGATTCTTCATCAGCAACCTCAGCCGCAAATCCCTGAGAACAGAGATATGGCCACCTACCGACTGGTAACCAGTGAGTGTGATGTAGAACAGTTCAAAAACTCTCATGGAAAGTATGAATGTCCTACTTGCGGGCAGTCATACAAGTACTTCAAGCATCTTAAGCGACACAACGTTAAGCACAGCGGTGACCGGCCTCACGTTTGTAAACTGTGTGGGGATTCTTTCTGTAGATCAGATATTATGAGGAGACACGAGAAGCGATGTATGCTGAAGCTCAGAACAACTGGAACCTGCTCGGTCATCAGCAGAGTGCCTAAGAAGTCCATTCCTCAATATCGAATTGTCCCCGAGCTTCCTCACTTGGCCATACAGCATGCCAGACGTCGTCAGCGCTTGAGGAATGAGAAAAAGTTCAGTGGAGACTACCCCGGTCCTGGAAAAGGGCTGATGATAAAGCACCCCGAGAGTCCGGGAGGCTCCGACACGACCCCAACTAAGGAAGAATTTGACAGTAGCCCTGTGCAACCAAAAGATATTCTCTCTACTGAGGAGTTTTCACCATCCTATAAGCTTTCGCCAGACTTGTCCTCCCAAAGTGGTTACAATGGGCTAGGACAGGCCAATGGATACTACCCTTCTCGGTTGACGAACAACCTACGTCCCCTTGGCCAAGTCCTAACACCACCTCCAACTTATGATTCACCTGTACAAATGGCTAACCATTACGGTGGTGGGTATTCGCAGATGTCGCTTGTCCAGGCGGCAGCAGCGGCTGCTTCTGTCGGTGCGGTGCAGACTCAAACTCCTCATCACCTCCACGGTCATCACTACCAAGTAGCAATGTACCAGCAGCAGTATCTCCCTTTTGGATACTACGATAACACTCGTATTACAGAGGTAGACCACTAGACCGTGCTATACTTCATGCAAGCGCGATGTAAGATGCCGGAAACGATCTGATTACTTTCGCAGCCATGCTTATAGCTAGACTGTTTATGTCTCAGAGATGTAAAGAAGGTTCACCTAAAGTCAGTCTGCAAGGCTAGAGACGCTGAAATGCACACCAGTATATGTCTATACCCCGAGGCTGCTATTTTAGCATATTGCTCAAACTTATACTAGAGACGAAACACATAAGATGAACATATGAAATAACGAACAAATAAGGTACAAATGCGGTAAAAAAATCAATCTCCAGCAGTGTAGTGTTGGATTGCTGCCAAGGGCAATATGAACCTTTTCGACCATTGTGGAAAGGATTTGCAGCGTGTCAATGAAAATAGAAATCTCTTTGACCAAGGCGCATTACACCACAGCTGCAGGAATACGTCAACAGCCGTCTAAGGTGTGAAAATATAATTAGAATGCCGTTGATCTCAGAGATAACCTATTGTAGTTTCCCGAGTGATTGTAGTTAACTCCATTTCGAGCAAGAGATGAGATTAGAGGCAGTTGTTGTCCGATTTGGGAGCAGATCAGTTGGCAGGGTTTCATTTTTCCAGCTGGAAGGAAACCCTTAGTGAGGGTAAAAAACTCGAAACACCCGTACCTCACATAACCCCTAAGTCCATCAACCCTCGAAACAGATACGCATGGACGAAAGCCACGACAAGAAGGGCAAAGCAAGCAGCGACAAAGCAATTGCCTCGGTTGAACAAGCCATCGTGAATATTTTCCGGTAGTCACAGCGAGCGCGTTGCTGGGCTCCTTTCCCTGCATATATGTGGATATATGAAGATGCATTTATTGCATACTCGACTCCAAATGCAAAATCCCACCAAGTTGGCTGCCCTGGACGGCCAAGAATGAATGGCCCTTGTTATATTGGGAGGGAGTATGCCTTATTCTGGTAGTTGAGTTGAACTTGGCGACGAAAATAAGGTCCGCCGCACAGGGAATTGGATATTTGCAGAAAAAGAAATCTGTATCATTGTTTCTCCTTTTTTTATGGTTGATGAGTTCGACAATATCATAGTCAGCTCACCTGAGAGAACTTCTTGGCGGCGGCGAGGGAGCACTGCTGATTCCATCCAGTGTCGCCTGCGAGGTGGTCTGATTGTTCTGCTTTATTTAGTGTAAGCGCATTAATATTCCCTGATGAGCATTATGATAACTGCTCGCCTTATATTATGCACTCCCTCAGGCCATTACACGCGCCTCAGCTCAAACTTTCATTATTCAATATGGCGCTTGGTGTGATTGTTTTCCTTTTTTAAATATGTTGCAGCCATTATATATATCTCCGGGGCGAGGCTCCAAAAAATGGCTTATAGTATAATCTTGCCAGTATATCCTAACAATTCCGGTCAATCTAGCTATTCCATCCCCAGGAGGTTCCGAAAGCTAGCTTATTTTACCCTCAAGATCAAGCATTTGATTTAACTACATTTTTTGAGTACACAATCAGCCCTGCTCGACAAATCTTAAAATCTTACTGAGTACCGCTTTGGTTGATCGTCCCCACCGTACTTGTACATCACCGTCTCACTATCTGATTCAGCTTGCAGAATACCTGGCCGCATACACTAAGGTTTAATCCTGCAAAGTTAGGTTTGGAAACAAAAAATCCGTATTCTGCTAAGGCTGAAGTCCTTTCTGAGGAATAGCAACATCGCTCAGTACCACCCGCCCGCACAACCCAGGACCGGTTCTATATAAATACCTTGGCTCTGCAACTCGCTTACTCATCTTTTGGTCTAGATTCTGTGGCTGGACTGCTTACCAGGCGACCATTAGTTATTATACCATTACTGCAAAGCTGGTTTATCGCATACTTGGCTTAGTCGAGCGGTGTCCAAGCCCTGACACAACTAAATCATGAAAATTTATCTGACATTTACCTGGATTACACTATGCATTTGCCTGGCCAGTGCACAGAAGCTGGGAACCAAGAAAGTCGGTGTTCCCTCAGCAATTGGTCTGGGCTGTTTCAATTGTGCCAACAGTTGGAACTTTGGATGTGGCAATGAGAGCATGGTCTTGAATTGCCGATGCAACTCCAAGGAATTTTTGGGAACAGTATTAAATTGCATAAATCGATTTTCTTCTGGTGAAGAGGATATAATGTGGGGTTATTCTTACCTGGTGACGTTCTGCCATTTCAACTCCAACAATACCCTGGACTATGATGAGATGCAAAGTATTTATACCAACGCTAGCAAATTTATTGTACATCCTCCAGAGACTGATGTTAACCGTCATCTTTACAACCCAGTTGATGTTTCTTCTGAAAGTTTCAGGACGGAGTTGAATGCAGCTTCTACAGCCAAAAACCAGTATAAACTGGGAACGGTTTTCGGTATCCTCTTAATTGCATATTGGCTTGTAATAATGCTAGTAGCGACTGCTACTCAGCTTCTTAGGACCAAGTTCCCGGACATTTTGAATAAAATTAATAGTCCTGGCTGGAGTAGATTCCGGAAATTATTTTGTCTTCCTGCACTCTTCGGCGAGAATCATATGAGGCCGGTCAAACTATTGAATATATTCAGTATTTCGGCTCCATCTCGAGGCCAGGCAATTATTGTGTTATTCTATCTGCTTTTAAACGTCCTCTTTCTTGGAATCAACCACCAGATATATTTGCCTAATCCATATCTCACTACGAAACAGGCACAGATTTTGAGGTACCTCGGAAATCGAACAGGAATAATGGCTTTTACCCAGCTTCCTTTGATTGTTTTGTTTGCAGCGCGAAACAATCCCTTTGAGTATTTGACCGGCTGGTCCGTCAGCACTTTTCGAGTATACCACCACTGGGTGGCTCGAATGATGGTGATGCATTCACTTATACATGCGGTATGCTTTACTGTTATTGCCATAGAGGGCAATACCGCATCTTTCAGATGGCAAAATATCAGGAATTGGCGTTTTGGTAATGCTGCACTGTATATCTCTATTGCAATGCTATTTATTGCATTCCGTGTGTTCAGACGGCGGGTTTACGAGTTTTTCGTCGTATTTCATAAGCTGGCTTTTATATTTTTCTTGGCTACACTCTGGTTTCACTGTGTCGATTTTGGCTGGATGGTATGGCTTTATATCACTTTAGGTTTCTACGTGACCGACAGAAGTATTCGAATATTCAGGCAGGCTTACTCAGGACTTCTAACCCCAGGAAAGTTTTCTCTCGCTGAAGATGGGACTATTATTGTTTCTCTTGCATATTCAGGCAGATGGAGTATCAATGCTGGTAGTTTCATTTACGTGAGAATTCTTCAAAATGGATTTTTCTGGCAGGCCCATCCGTTCTCGATATATGAATCTCCTGTGCTTAAAGAAAGAGGAAAAATACAGTTGAGAATAAGAGCCAGACAAGGTATGACTCGGCAGCTAGCTGATCTACTACAAAAGGAAGACCCTGGCGAGAAACTGACCATGACATGCTTAATAGAGGGACCATACGGATGCAGTCAACCAATGAGCCAGTATGACTCAAATTTAATCATCACAGGTGGTATCGGTGTCACATCTGCTTACTCTTACGCTTCGTCGTTGATCAGGGCCTACGAATTAACACGTAAGAATTATAAGGTGAGCTTTGTGTGGGTTGTCCAAAACCCGTCCACCATTATGATGTTTGAACAAGAGCTGAAGCATTTATTAGCATATCCGCATATCGTTTCTGTCCGAGTATATGTGACCAAAGCGATGTTTGGACCTCCACAGCAGATAGAGCATTCTGCTCAAACAGACTATTCTGATGCAGAGAAAGGAAAAGGATGCGGGATTAGTGCCCAAGTGGAAGAAATTGAAGGCACTGGCACAAAGCTTCCGTATGGTACACTTTGTCAATCCCGATCGATAGCTACCATTGTTACTCGGGTTAACGATTTGACACCAACAACATCTTCTCCTCAGCAAGAGATCTATGGCAGAGCTGTTTACATGAATAGTGATACAGTCGAAATGCCAGATACTACCAGCAAGTATGGAGAGGAAATCTCGCCTTTCAAGACGCTTACACCGGCTTCTACTATTTGTGAAAAGAGTCAACCGATCGACCTTAGCTCCGAATGGATTCGCTATTGCAAACCCTCCGTTCGAGAAGAAGTTGAGAATTTCGTGCGAAATGCCACTGGAACTAAAGGTATTACAACTTGTGGGCCACCATCCTTTGTGGACCAAGTACGATATTCAATTGTACAAAACATTCAAGAATCAGAACAGCGAGTGGATTACTTTGAGGAAGCTTTCTCATGGTAAAATTGCTCCTGGGAGGACTCAATCAATTTACATCATGAAATTTATTAGTAGACTACTGTTGTATTGCATTAGAATAATTCAATTTGCATTGTAATTAGCCATTTTATGGCACTATTCGAATTTGTCCATTGGAGGACGAGGTCTCCGATCTCGAAAAACATCCAGATAAGCCTTTTTATGGCCAGTTCTTTTATTTGTTTCCAGCTAGCATATACCGATAGATCTACGCTGGTAATATATCCAATCCACTTAATCTGATAGATATACAAAAGAGGCTAATATACACACTTGTATTATTGCCAATATCTTTGCCAATCCCATTGTGGGGGAAAGTTATAAATACCAGGTACATCCAGTAAAAGCAAGGGTAAAATCGTCGTGAGCTTAATTTCAAACCATATCGACCACTACTCCGCGGGTGGACAAAATCATGAAACATCGTACCATGTAACAAGTTTTTCATCCCACCAGATCGCAATAGTCGAAACCAAGTTAACCGGAAGCTAAGACATTGATATTGAAGCTTTGTACATACCTGTAGACCTCAGGATTTAGCGTCAGATCTGGATATAGATTTTTATCAGATCTAACGTTTGCAACCTTGTGACTGCAAGGGTAGTGGTAGAGCCATTTTGTATCAGTAGATGCACGGCATACACATGCCTATATTCAAGCCAATAGTCAATGTGAATGAGTAATATATCTATGTGTAAGAGTCTCTGAAATAAACAAAGTTACAGGCAAAAAATGGCTCTCTGGGGTTTGCTGAAAATTAAACGTGTAACCCATATTAGTACTAAAGAACAACAAATTTTTGAATACAAATAAGCATAAAGACGTTGAATATATTTTTTAAACTAAGCTACCTGGGAATAGCCTGTAAGAATTGCAACAAGATTACGAATGGCCGGAAAATAGCTATGGTTCTTATTGTGTTTCCTCTTGAGCGAGTTACTTCCTTTCGTTCAAGATCCTCTCAGTCATACTGATGTCTTGACTGGAGATTCTTCGGGTTTCTTCCTTGTGCTTTCTAATAGCCTGACCGGGATTGAATACCAAAAGAATAGCAGATATGAAAAACATTAGCATAATATCAAGGACGTACAAAAACACCTCGTGGACCATGAGATAACCAGACCAGCCCTGAGCATATTCGACCAAACGATAGACTGATCGAATCATAATCAGCCCCGAGCAAGCGTATAGTATCGCATAGAGAGTAGGGCCGACTCCAAGAATTTTTGGGAATCTGGGATGAACCAAGCGGTGTCTCGCAATTGTGTTCCTATGACATATAATTGAAAGCACGATGAACAACCCAAAGAAGACAATCTGGACAGCCAGACCGCCAATGACGATATGAGAACCAAGGGCTTCACGGCTTGCACTAGCGGTCTTAGAAGCTTGCATAGCACCACCCGTGGATTGTAACAAAAAGGAAAGGATATCGCCGCAGATAAATGCGCGAGAAATGGTTTTAGGGCTGAATCGGCAGCAGTCCTCAGTTCTCGTAGCGGCTAAGAGACGTCCCAGAGTAATATAAATAGAGGCCGCAAAAATGATAGGCGCTACCAAGATAAACAAATATTGGATTGCGTACAGGGGAATTGACTCTTGGTATTCTCTAGAAATGAGCCTGACTATGAGGCCAAGGACTTCAAAGAGAACACCAATGAAAACCCACTTCATGAATCTTTCTCTGCTTCTTAAAATTAGAGCAAGATGGCCAGCTGCGGCAAAAGCAAACAGCACTATGAAGAGAGCAGCAGCTATAATGGAGGGGTCGTAGTCGTAGGTAGACATGATGGATAAACTCTGCACAGGTTTCGGAAGGAGAAGGCAAATGAAGCTTGATTGCACGCTCTTATTTATCTCACATTTTCAGGTAGAGTCCCGGTTTTTATATACATAACATTGTTGGAGAATAGACTAGGCGGTGCTCGAGCTTCTCGTGAAGGCTTGGCTTGACAGCCAGCGAATTTGAGCCGCACTATCTCGGACTTCTCGCCTTTCTGCGTTTTCTCACCTATTAGGAAAGATCGAGCCACTAGTCAGTGCTAGGCAGCGAAGCTGGACCCAGCGGGGCGCAAGAGAGGAAAACATTTATCCCTGACTACCCATATTAGCCTTGGGCTGCGGCCATGAGGCTGAGCTTAGCGATGGCTATGTCACTGAAGAGCAGATGTTTTTGACTATTTAGTACCCGTAAGCTTTCCCAGTTAGGCAAATCCCTGGCAAATCCTCAACTTATAGAAAAACGTTAACCCCAACGTCGGCTCACATCTCCGAGTTTTCGCTAACTGTGCCGAACTCAGCTAGAACCAGAGCGAAAAGTAGCCAGGATCTCTCTGGCTATACGTTTTGTACAGGTGATACGCATTTTTTTCACAAAATTTTTTTTCTATCTATCATCGATGATAATGTTACCAATGAAGGCTACGCCCTCGCTCGCCAGCGCTCGCTTCATAGCAATTACGAATACACAGGCTTAGCCATGGTGAGATGGACTGAGAAAAAATAGATTCTCAGCTATCCATATTTCCTCTTTGAATAATCTGGGCGCTGAAGCTCCAGGATGCTATTTCTCTGCTCATTTGTGATATCTCCACCATACTATATATATCAGTCCTTTAGTAGCTACTTCATCCCTGGATCAACCACTAAATCAGCTGGATTTGACTCCACTACAATCTCGGCTTCGACATTGGATAGAGCCTTGCAGTATTTCAATGCATGCATAGCCGTATCTACTACTTTTGAAAATTACTTTTGAAAATAGTAACGATTACTGCCGAGAAAATCAGCCATCTAGCTATGGTCCAAGTATTTGGCCTATCCCACCTGTATATGCTGATAGATATGCCAGCAGTTAAATAAATGCTGACATAGGCGGTTCAAGTTCTTACAAAGGACTATCTGTCTGGCAATCAGAAGGAAGTACTTGTTAGCCATGAGATATCCTTACTAACTGCAACTTGCTCTACATTCCAGGTGTTCCCTGAGGAGATAGTGATATTGATAAAGAGGCTGGTATTAATCTTTAAATAGAATTTTTGCGGATATTTACGCGAACTGACTTTCATTGCTTAGTGTACTGATAACGGTTCTTATATGCGTTGGCCGGGCCCTTGAGTGGACTAACCAATACTATCAGTACAGCGGTTCATTTTCAGTTCTCGCAGATATGAAGCTGCTCACTATGCAAATTATTGCAAATTATAGGTAAAAATAATAAGAGGAGCCTTAATTTAAAGATGCCCGCACAGCCTTTTAGGTAAAGATCTGATATAGCTGAATGACCAGTTACCGCATAGTGTAATTTTTTGCGCTCGTGAAAAAAAAAAAAAAGAAAAAAAAAAATGAAATGCTGAAATGCCAGACCTATAGAGCCCTCTGTTTTATAGCCGATTTGATTGTTACGTTTTTTGCTATATCCGCCAAAAACCCTTCCTGATATCAACATATAAACTCTGTGAATCACACATCACTCACAACTCACTTGTTAAGCTTCCATTCGTTACTGTACAGTTTATCTACTTCCAATTAAGTTCTCCTAAAATCTTTTGGTTTGTTTGTTGCATCTGCGCGATCATATTGATATCTCAGCTCTGCAGTGCCTTACTATAATATAGGGGTCTACGGCTCGATCATCGATATCGTCCAAGCTATGTGCTAACAGTGAAATAGCAGGCAGACAGACGGTGCAGAAATTAAGCAGTATATTAAAGGAAGATAAATATGCATGAGAACAAACCGACCAACTGCTATGCGAGTTATAGGTGTGACTTCGCAAATTGGCGATTTAATAGTGAAAGTACTCTCCTGATTTGTTCCAGTCGGATATTGGAGGACATGGAAATGGCAATAAGTTATATAGTGTTCCTTCTTTAGCAGGTTACGCGTCTTCGTTCTTGCTTCTAACCGTCATATTGATCTCCTGACTGGAAGGGCTTCGGCTATTTTCCTTGTGCCTTCTGACAGCTCTACCAGGGTTGAATGCTAGAAGAAGGGCAGATATGAAAAACATCAGCATGATATCAAGAACGTACAAGAACACTTCATGAACCATGAGATAGCCAAACCAACCCTCTGCGTACTCAATTAGACGGTAGATGGATCGAATCAAAATCAACCCTGAACAAGCGTACAGTACGGCATAAAGAGTAGGTGCAACTCCCAGAACTTTAGGGAATCTGGGATGAACTGAGTGGTGTCTAGCAATTGTGTTCCTATGGCACAGAATAGAAATCACGACGAACATACCGAAGAAGATAATCTGGACAACCAGACCGCCAATGACGATATTAGATCCGAGTTTTTGGGTCTTTTCATTGGTTGTATTAGAAGCTTGCATAGCACCACCCGCCGACTGTAGCAGCAGAGAAAGGATATCGCCGCTGATAAATGTGATAGAAATGGTTCTGGGACGGAATCGGCAACAGTCTTGAGTTCCAGTAGCGACCAAGAGACGTCCCAGAGTAATATAAATAGAGGCCGCAAAAATGATAGGCGCTATCAAAATGAATAGGTACTGGATAGCATACAGGGGAATTGACTCTGGGCTTCCTCTAGAAACTATTCTAAATACCAGTCCTATGACTTCAAATAGAACACCTACCAAGACCCAGATCATGAATTTTTCTTTGTATCTGAGAATTAAAGCAAGATGGCCAGCTGCTCCAAGAGCGAACAGCGCGATAAAGATAGCAGCAGCCACTATCGAGGGGTCGTAGCTATAGAGGGACATGATGGAGAAAGTTAACCAGGCTTCGGAGAGAGAGAGCAAAGAGAGCTTGATCCAAGACTTTTGGTGATCTAAATATTCAGGGAGGAGGGTGCTGCTAGCTTATATACGTGACATTCGCGTCTGAAAGATGGCTCGGCGGTGCTGGCGCTGCCAGTGAAGGCTTTTTAGGCCGGATTTGAGCCGCAGTACTCGGACTTCTCGCAGATCTCCGCTTCTCAACCCGTATTGGGAAAGATCGAGTCACTAGGTAGCATGGCTGGAGCAAACGGGACACCAGCAAATAAATGGTTTATCGCCAATTACCCATAACCTATGGCTTAGAGCTGCGGCAACGAGGCTGCAGCTACGAGGCTGAGCAAAGAGATGGCTCTGGTTCTGACAAGTAGTAGTTTGACTGTTTGGCATATCCCGTAATTTTCCCAGTTGGGCAGCTCCCTGGAAAATCCCCTATGATTCTAAAAAAAAAAACAAACCCCCTACATCAGTCCTTAACTCCGAGTTTGGCTAGCTGTGCGACAAGTCGTCAGAGAATTGGAGTAAAAGGTGACCGGTAGGTTGGCTATACAATCTGTAACAGATTTACCGTACTGGTCGCCATGGCTATGAAGGTTCCGCCTGATTCACGGTCGACTCATAATAATTACAGATACACATGGCCCAGTCTTGGCGGGGTTGATAGAAAACCATCATGGCGAGGTTGATTGAGAAGCATGATAGCCACGAATTTTTCCATTTGAGTAATCTGGGTGACTGAGACTCTCGTGTGCGTGTTGTGTTTGCTTATGTCGTGGTATCTCCGCTATATCGTAAGGCAGTCATTTGGTTGTCACTTTATCCCCGGATCAACCACTACACAAGCTAAAATTAACACTTCACTCCGATCTCGGCTCCAACATTGGATAGAACCGTTGAGGTTTTTGAAAATTGTGTATTATCCTATCTATTCTGACCAAGATGGTAATGATTATTTCTCGAACTGTGGTCTACCTATGACCGAAGAATTGGCCTGTTCTAGCTGTATCCGCGGAAAGATACGCGAGTCGACAACCAAATGCTGATATTGAATATGCTGATTCCCACTACCATGCTCATGTGGCTATCTGGAGAAAGTATTTGATAGCCTGGCTGCAATTGCTGTGCTGCTAATTATATATTTTGCTACATGCCTGGTATTCCTTAAGAAGATATTGATATAGATAAGGGTCTGGCCTGGAATTAATCTTCAAATGATTTTTTCGCGAATACTATTTTGAGCATGCCTTTACTACTGAGTATATGGCGACCTCTAAACACTGACCGAGCACCTTGAGCGGAGTTGCCAGAACTGTAACAGCAGCGGCTTATTGTCAATTCATTGATATGATACTGCGCACTCATTATCCAAGATGTGCTGATATGATATTTGTTGTTAAACTTCGAACGGACATAACGATTTCCCAGATTTCCATGGTTTAGGGGGTAGCATGTGCATTAGCCTAATTAGGTAACAATGGGGCCCTTTTCAGATGCCAAAGCAGGTTTTCTATATATAGACCTGATATAGCTGGATGACCAGTTTTCGCATCGTGAATTGCTGCGCTGGTGCCATTGAGATATGCTTATACCCGATCTAGATAGCCGTCCGTTCCTAACTGACGTGTTTGTTGTGGTCTTCGATCAATTCGGTTTTCATGGTACGTTCCGCTAAGGATATTTGTAATCGTTGAACTTCGGGCCAAAAATAAACCTACTCTCACCACCTAAATATTTATGAATCACAAATTACTCCAATATGAGCCTTCAGATGTCATTGTAGATATCGTCCACATTCATATTAAGTTTCTCTTAAGATCTTTAGGTTTGTTTGCAACCTCTGCGCGGCTGGGTCGTGATATTTCAGCCCTGCAGTGCCCCACTACTAATTTTTGAGCTTAAGATCGTCCATCGCTACTGCCCCAGCCGACATAACAATAACGAGATGGCAGGCCGACGGTCCAGAATTTCACACTTTGGGTGCATACAATGCAAGAAAAGAAAGATAAAATGTGACGAGAGCAAACCAAGCTGTAAGCGATGCGAGCTGCAGAAGCTCCATTGTAGCTATAATCCGCAGTGGAAAATGAACAGTAAAGTTACTCATGTGCCTGATCTATCTGAGCATGTTAGTCTGGAGACCATTTTAATGTACCATTGGATAGAAGAAACAGCAGCTACTTTTGTAACTTCACAGCATGGCGATTTAATCGTGAAAGCACTGCCAGGTTTAGCAATGAAATTCAGCTTTTTGTACGATATTCTCAACCTTCTGTCCTCGGCGCACTTGCACCACCTGGGCCGCCTACATGAAAGTGTGGTCGCATATTACAAGGTTAAATCCGTGGAGTCTCTCCGGAAAAATATCGCTGAAGGCATTAATTCAGAGAACAAGGTAGCATTGATATGGGGATCGGGATTTATTGCATTTTACTGGTTGACATTGGAGCCGTATCAAGACGCACCTTTTGCGTGGGCCCCCCTCTTCCGAGGCACCACACAGGTGTTCCGGTTTATACACGATAATTATGGTCTCCCGGAAGATAGGTATGGATCGTCAAGGAAATCTTACCGCCCCCAGGGCGCAATGTACGTAGAAGAACTTCGTCGAATATACCATGAAACTGTTTCAGAAGAATTGGGCACCAGCAACACGAAATCTTATGAATTCATGGTGGAAATCCTTTCCAAATTGATATATCAGTTTCTTCAGCATCCTGACGAGAATAATAACGGATTTATAGGTTGGGCATGTGCATCATTTTCCGGCGACGAACCACTAACAAATCTCCTAACGAACCATGATATTGCTGCTACGTGCTACTATGCACTCTTCTATGCCATTATATCTATGCCAGACGTGTGGTATTTGGGTGAAAATTGCTGGAAACGATTTCAGCATGTGAAACAGTCAATCCCACCGGAGTATCATTATCTGTTAATAGTAGAGAGGTATGGACTGAAACCTCGAGAGCTGGGAAATGATCTTAGCACTACAGCGAGTAGCCATAGCACGGGAGAGTTGGGCAGTTTGCGAAGCTCCCCATATGAGACTGACATGGGTGGTAATTGAGATACTTATAAGCAGACAAAGAGATATCATGCATCGCCATGTGTTCTTGAGGTTTACGAAGGGGCCTGTTCTCAATCATCATTTTGAGATGAACAATAGTAAAAGCATTTTAAGGCATGCAGGCATGGATTTTGCGATAGGATGCTCACCATGAGGGCATCGACTGATTGACTGCTTCTGAAGAACAGCGGTAGGTTATCGGAGAATAGCATGATATTTCTAATGGACAAAGAGGTTCAAATGAAATAATCCTCACTTACGAATGAACGGTTTTGATTTTGTAGTATCTTATGTGTTTACACCTTTAGGAGGGTGAAATACCCTTATGAGCCCGACGCAGTATGCAGACTTGATATGCTGCTTATGCTCAACTTTTTGATTAACTATTTAATTTTACGTCATAGCCAATCAGCTTTTGCAGAATCATTATATATCATTGCGAAATTATGCGTAAAACCACCAGTTTTCTGTTTGTTAACCCACTAAGCCAGCGGCCTCTCTTCCGTCGCTCAGCTCTGCAGGGCACACATACACTCAACCATACACTGTGGGGCTTTCACCTTCACGTTTTGTCAGCTCACCCCTCACATGTCCAACGAGACGCCTTTCACGGAGATGGAGTCTCCAGACTCGTCTACCGGAGAAAGCTGCCCGGACAATTTCTCAATGGTGACGGATGGGATATATAGGTCATCATTCCCGCGTCCAGAGCACTTTGGGTTCCTGGCCAAGCGCAAGCTGAAGAGCGTGCTGGTGCTGATTCCTGAGCCATACCCCGAAGAAAATCTCCGGTTTCTTGAAGCCAATGGGATCCAGTTTTTCCAGGTAGGAATGAGTGGTAATAAGGAGCCGTTTGTTCATGTTCCTCACGAAGTGATGACCAAGGCGCTGGAGATTGCGATCAATCCCGAGAATCATCCCCTCCTCATACACTGCAACCGAGGAAAGCACCGGACAGGATGCCTGGTTGGATGTATTCGGAGACTCCAGGACTGGTGCCTTACTATGATATTTGATGAATATCGAAAGTTTGCCTATCCAAAGATTCGCCCATTGGATCAGCAGTTTATTGAACTGTACGATGACAGTGAAGTTTATGAGAAGAGTCTGGATCGCAACTGGCTGCCGGTCAAATGGTGACATGTTCTGTGAATTCAAAGAATTAGAAAGAAGTCTCATCACTATTCATCATTATATTTATCACATTTCCCTATCAGCTATCTTCTTTTATTGTTTCTAGCATCACCATTAGTGGAGACTGCCTAGGTGAGTGAACGTGAACGAAAATTGCATCAGCCAAAAGGAGAAATTACAGCCACTATGGCTTGCACATTCATGAATATCTTTTGATATTTCTACTTTAGAAGGAATGCTCCTGCCTGCGCCTATTTCTGTTTATAGAATACGGACAATTGTTGTTGCTCTTGCTGGCGGGGTTGAGTTCTCCAGCAAATCTTGCCTTGCAGCACTGCAGCACAATGCCCAGTAGGAGTCACCGCAATTGTCAACTTTAGCGGAGAGGAACTCCAGAGTATCGTAAGGAATACACTGGACAACTTGCATATAATTCTTTTTTGTTGGCTGTATTTTCGATAATTGCACCGCCATGCTCAACCGCCTCTACACATTCTGGTAGATTTTTCCTCTCCAATGCGTTTGAGCACCAGTGAATGGGAGGCTTGTGCAGATCTGTCCGTCAAACCTTATATTCCACATTGTAATATCACTATCACACTATATACAAAC
The DNA here is from genome assembly GCA_030556875.1 of Zygoascus biomembranicola. Taxonomy (NCBI): domain Eukaryota; kingdom Fungi; phylum Ascomycota; class Dipodascomycetes; order Dipodascales; family Trichomonascaceae; genus Zygoascus; species Zygoascus biomembranicola. Next base: position 73,897 of record JAKTUV010000014.1, read on the forward strand.
TAATGACATTACGACAACTTCAAGCGTCTGATTCATATTCCAATCCAATCTGTAACTGGCCTGTCTAACACTGCCATTGTTTGTACTAGGTGATTGCACAGCCTTGCAGGACCGTTCTTTAGCTCAGCCAAGCCAGCCAGCCAGCCAGCCAGCCGTGGTGCGGCCCCGAGGTTTTCCAAGCCCCAATCGTGCCGAAGCGACCGGCTACGCCGCAGAGCTGACTCAGCATTTATCCAAGGACAATAAATAACATCGCTTGGAAGGGATCTTATAGTATATTTCGCTGTTCTGCTTTTTTTTTGGATTTATTTGGTTCTCGAAAAATTAACTCATGGTGGTCTAACCGGATCCATTCATTTCTCATTGTTCCCTGCTCCTTCCGCTTTTGCAAAAGCCGGTGCCTGCCTAAGATAGATTGTTTTTTGCCCAAACAACATCTTAGCTTCTGCACCCCCGACCAATCGTTGGAGTAAGTATAGTATAATTTGACAACGGAAACACTCAGGCGGGCCGGATATTGCACTGCTCGAAGAACAGATTCAGCCCGTTTGTTTTTTTAACGTACAAAAGCGAAGCCGGTTTGCATTGTATATTGGCGCTTGGCGGTTCGGCTGAGACGCACCCGCCCAAGTTCCGGATTTTTTCTTCTCTCATCAACTCTTCCAATACTAACTATAAAGATACTGCTAGGAATGTCTGCGTCCCTCAGTCAGGGCTCTCCGTCCCTCTCGGGTTCGAATTACGATGAGGACCGTATCTTGAAGGACTCGGCGGCCAACAAGGGCATCTCTGCAGACTCAGATCCCGCCAATGCAGATTTAGAGTCGCCTTTCCAGGTCGACGCTGACAGGCCGCTCACTCAGCATTCGGAACTGGGCCGTGGGAAAACCACCAAGAAGCTGCGTTTTGCTTCTTTGAAAATCCATCCCGAGAAAGGGGCGGGCCAATTGGCTCGCAAGCTTTCCAAGAAAGTCCCTATAATAAGGCCCCTTCTAGATCTCCCGGAAGACGATATTGTTTCTAGTACTCCTAGAACTATGTATGTGAACCAGGAACTGCCTGCAGATGCTCTGGATCCTCAGACGGGCTTTCCCAAGGCGGAATACTCCAGGAACAAGATTAGAACTACAAAGTATACGCCGCTTTCCTTTTTCCCAAAAAACATCTTTTACCAGTTTCATAATCTGGCTAACATCTATTTCTTGTTCATTGTTATACTGTCGGCATTTCCCATCTTTGGTGTGGCTGATCCCGGTCTATCAGCTGTGCCTATTATTGCAATTGTCGTCATTACGGCTATAAAGGATGCTATAGAGGACTATCGACGAACAATCCTGGACTCTGAGGTTAATAATACCATTACTTGCAAGCTGGAATACTTCAATAACCCCAATGTTGCCGACGAGAATATCTCCGCTTGGAGAAGGTTCAAAAAGGCTTGTACTCGTGCAGGAAAAACTGTACTCAAGACTATTGCCAGGCCTTTCTCAAAGAAGAAGAAGCAGGATGGTATCAGCCGTATTACAACAAACGAGCTCGAACTTCATTCTGTCACTACTGCCAATACTTTTCCAGATAATGATGCCTCGTCTTCTATTTATGCACCAGGGGGTGACGCTCCTGGAAGTGAACTACCCTCTGTGAGACAAGTCCCTTCTCAGGCTACTAGTAGTGTTTATGGACAGCCTCCTAGCATGGTAGATGCCTCAAAAGTGCCATCTACTACTGCTTCTCAGGGCGATAACTATACCAGATTTGGAACTGTCATTGACCGGTCCCTCAATGCTCCTCACGAGGCTAAGTTCAGACGAGACTATTGGAAGAACATCAAGTGCGGTGATATCGTTAAGGTCTTTGAAAATGAAGAAGTGCCATCTGATATGGTTATTTTATCGACTTCTGATTCAGACGGTGCGTGCTACATTGAGACCAAAAATCTTGATGGTGAAACAAATCTCAAGATCAGACAATGTCTCCGTGCAACAAATGATATCAGGCGTTCAGCCGATCTGGAGCGAAGTGTGTTCAAAGTTGACTGCGAGCCCCCTAACCCGGATCTCTACATATTTAATGGCGCACTCAAGTGGGAGCAAAGACGAGACAAGAACTCTCCAACATCGGACTTTGAACAGCGTTCGGAACCCATTTCTATCAATAATCTACTTCTTCGTGGATCTTCCCTGAGAAACACCAAGTGGGTTATTGGTATAGTTGTGTACACTGGAGCTGAGTCCAAAATTATGCTTAACTCCGGTGTGACACCTGCTAAGCGTTCTCGAATGATCAAAGAACTAAATATAAATGTTATTTGCAACTTTATATTTCTGTTCGTGTTGTCATTTGTTGCTGGTTTGATTGAAGGCCTATATTATCACAAGGATGATACGTCAGCTACATTCTTTGAGTTTGGCTCTATCGGTGGATCGGCTCCGGTTGATGGTCTTGTTACATTCTGGGCTTGTGTCATTTTGCTGCAGAACTTGATTCCAATTTCACTGTATATCTCTATTGAGATTGTCAAGACTATCCAGGCTTTCTTCATTTACAGTGATCTAGACATGTATTACGAGCCTCTCGACTACCCCTGTGTTCCAAAGTCTTGGTCTATTTCTGATGATGTTGGCCAGGTGGAGTATATCTTCTCTGACAAAACCGGTACATTGACCCAGAATGTCATGGAATTCAAAAAGTGTACTATTAATGGTATACCCTATGGCAAGGCTTTCACAGAAGCTATGCTGGGCTCCCTGAAGAGAACACAGAGTAGAACTGGGGCTCTACAACAAGCTTTGGAGGCTCGTGACGAGATAGAAACCGATAAGAAGAAAATGCTCTTCACTCTTCGATCTGAAATTTACGATAACCCGTACATGTTTGACGAGGAGGTATCATTTGTATCTTCTCAGGTTGCCCGAGATCTCCAGGGCCACTCTGGAGAAAAGCAGCAGATTGCTGTTCATGACTTTTTTCTGGCAATGTCTCTTTGCCATACTGTATTGCCGGAGAAGGTTGGTGACAGACGAGAAAAGCTACTGTTCAAGGCCCAGAGCCCTGATGAAGCTGCCTTAGTGGCTACTGCCCGTGATATGGGATATTCCATGCTTGAGCGGACTAGAAAAGGTGTCTTGGTAGATATCGAAGGCAGGCAACAATCGATTGATGTTTTGTGTATTTTGGAATTTAATTCTACCAGAAAGAGAATGAGTGTTATCGTTAAGATGCCGGACGGCCGAATTCTTCTAATCTGCAAAGGTGCGGATAATATCATATATTCTAGATTGCAGCCGGGAGCACAGCTCGAAATGAGAGAGAAAACTGCAGAGAACTTGGAGGAGTTCTCGAATGAAGGTCTTCGTACTCTTTGCCTAGCTCAAAAGGAGATTTCACCAGAAACTTATGCCGAATGGGCCAAAAGGCACGATGAAGCCGCAGCAGCTATATCCAATCGAGAGGAACGAATGGAGGAGTGTGCTGATGAGATTGAACAAGGTCTTTACCTTCTTGGAGGTACGGCTATTGAAGATCGACTTCAAGAAGGTGTCCCTGACACAATTGCTCTCCTGGGACAAGCTGGTATCAAGGTTTGGGTACTTACTGGTGATAAAGTAGCAACTGCCATTAATATTGGCTACTCATGTAACCTGTTGGAAAGTGGCATGGACTTGCTGATTATCAAGGGTGAAGGCAAAGAATCTATTGATAAAATGCTAACCAAGTACTTATCTGAAAATTTTGAAGGCCTGACTGGCAGCGATGAAGATATTAAGGCCGCAATTCTTGACCACTCCCCTCCTGGTCCGAAATATGGCTTTGTGATAGATGGCGCTAGCTTGGAGATTGTACTGGATGATCCGGTTCTCTCTAAGAAAATGGTCATCCTCTGTAAGCAGTGCAGAAGTGTTTTATGCTGCAGAGTATCTCCTGCTCAGAAGGCTGCCGTGGTTCGCCTTGTAAAAAACACGCTGGATGTCACCACACTCTCAGTCGGTGATGGTGCCAACGATGTTGCTATGATTCAAGAGGCTGATGTCGGTGTAGGTATCGCAGGCTTAGAAGGCAGACAAGCTGTGATGACTTCTGATTATGCCATTGCTCAGTTCCGTTTCCTCAAAAAGCTGGTGCTCGTGCATGGTCGGTGGTCGTACTTCCGATTGGCTGAGATGACAGCTAATTTGTTCTACAAGAACGTAGTCTTTACCATGACTCTTTTTTGGTATGACGTGAATAACAGCTTTGATGGCTCCTACTTGTTCGATTATACCTATATTACACTGTTCAACTTGGCCTTTACTTCGCTTCCCGTTATTTTTATGGGTGTTCTTGATCAAGATATTGAGGCTCGGGTTATGTTGAAGGTTCCAGAATTGTATAGACACGGCATTTTGCGAAATATGTGGTCTCAATGGAAATTCTGGATATACGTTACTGATGGCATGTACCAGTCGGCGGTATGCTATTTCTTCTCTTATTGCGTCTTTTTCAATGGAACATTTGTTAACATGAATGGGTTGCAGATAAATAACCTGGAGAATTATGGTGTATTTACAGCCACGGCTGCTATTGCATGCTGCAACCTTTACGTGGTAATGAACCAGTATAGATGGGATTGGTTGTTCATGTTACTTGTGGCTATTTCGATTCTGTTGGTCTTCTTTTGGACTGGCATTTACACTCAATTCACTGCTTCAGAGTTCTTTTATAAAGCTGCATCCCAAGTATACTCTAGTGTGCCCTTTTGGGCAAATACCTTGCTGCAAATTGTGACTTGTTTGCTGCCGCGATTTGCCTTTAAAGCTTATCAGAAGATGTTCCGACCCTACGATGTTGACATTATTCGTGAGCAGACTAAGCAGCATCGGTTTGATGATGATTACAGCAGCATCAATGACAGCAGCTTTGAAGAAGATAAATTGAGTCCTCAAGTGGAGAACGAGCTTGAACACTTGGCTACCGTTCAGAGTGGTCAGAGTTGGAGAGAGAGTAGGCAGAGATTTAGCCACGTATCTGAGTAACAGAGTGATGGTGATAGTAGAGCTCTGGGAAATGCTGATTTTACGTTGATATTTGTTGCTTTTGTAATTAACACTCCTTAATAATAATTTTAAATGAGTTGAGGTAGTCAAGTGATTTGGTCTAACTTATTCGAATATTCACTTGTGCTCTATAAAAGCGCTCTCTACTTGCTCTCAAATATACCGTACTACAAGGTACAGCAAATCTTTTCAAAGATGAGATCCTTTAAATAATAAGATATAAACGGAGATTGATCACAGGTAGCTATAAGAATTATACTACGTATGATCGGAACGAAGACGGTAGACGGGGCGATCCAGAATTAAGGATATCCCCTCGATCGTCATCTAAGCGATTGAACCCTGCAGAAATACGACTGCGGCAAATAATAGCAAGGACGAACTTTAAGTACGCAGTATCAGTATAAATGCACTAAAGCAGCGTCACATTGAACCTGATATAATCCATAATAGAAAAACTAGAACAGATATAAATTTATACTTTACTACTTTATCATCAATGTGGTCGCTTCGACGGAACTGTGGGCCTTCGATCAGCTTTAAAAAGCCCCCAAAGTAGGTTATAGGCGGAGGGGAACAAAACTATATTCTCCACCAAAGTGGAAGCTGAACAAGAAAGATTGCTGAGTATTTACACCACGAAGCCCGAGCGAGTATTTTAGGGAACATGCATATATCTAATAACACCGCAATAAAACCGCTTTGGAGGTGGCTTTACACTGCCTATCCGGTCCGGTGACGGCGCAGTTCTTGGCTAATCCGATGATGACATAATCTGGGGCGAGGTAGAAAATAACCTAAAAACGCCCCGTTCTAGAAACCATCATACATTCGATTAGCGGCGATGTATTTAGAGGAAAGATACTATGGTAGGTGCAATTAACGATATTCGAACAAAGGAAGTTCAAATTGAGCGGTGAACTGACTCGCAGGATGCGGTTATTATAACAGTTGCTCGTCAACCTGGTATTCGTGGGGTAGATGGGTTTTGCTCGGAGTGTTGATAGTAGTGTTCATTCTAGCTATTCTATTGACCAGAACATGGTCTAGTCGTCGAGTTCGCCAAGGCCAAAGGCCAGTATACGGAACAGCATGGATGGTTCCTCCTTCTTACCATCAGAGCCAGCAGCAATATGGTAGTCCCGCGGCCCCGGCATACGGTAACCAGAACCATGGCACTGACGCAGGATACTACGACCAGAATGGAAATTTTGTGGAATATAATAGCGGATATGTACCGCCAGCTCAGCCGAGTAGCAGTGGAAATTATGGCGGTGAAACCCATGAGATGCAACAGCACCCCCCTGCCGCTACCACCACCGCGAATGGTAAAGTGAGCACAACAGCGCCCCCTCCTGCGTATGCTCCACCTTAAATGCCTGACAGTAAACATCTCTGAGCTGTAGAGGGTTGAAGTTCTTCTATACAATATTTTAATGATACTCCTGCCTGTTGGAGTTGCGACATCTGAAGGCACGACTGGACTACAATAATACGTCGGAAAGCCGGCTTTATATACTAACTACTCTCCTTAATAACTTTTAATAAAACTTCCAGTTGTGAGCTACATGCGGTTTGTTATTGTACAAAATGACTAAAAACGGGTTTGTGTGTGCTTTTAATTATGCCTGAGCGGTAGCTTCTGATTCCGTCAACGGAGTTTCTTCGGATATGCTATCCTCCTTCAACTCAGTAGTGTCTTCCAGCTTGGATGCTGCTGCCGCTGCTGCTGCTTTTTCATCATTGACTTTGTTAACACGGCCCTTGTAATCCTCAATCTTGAAAACTCGGTGGAGAAGCTCTTGAGTGTCTTCCTTGCTCAGCATCAGGTTTGCAGAACCACGTCCTTTCCATAGAGGAAAGATCCAGTAATCTCCATCTTTACCACCAGAGGATGCAGGTACAGGGACTCTGACAAAGGCACAGCCTTCAGAAATTTCGCTAATCTGAGATTTGAGCTCAGCATCAATTTCTTCCAGACGATCGAACCGAGGGAAAGTCTCGAGACAGAGTTCCTTGAGAGTGTTGGCATCGGAGGCTTTTACAACTCGAGCATCTGATACAAAGGGGAATATTCTGTCAATACCTTCGCTCTGAACTCTCCACTTGCAGTCTCCATCGTTCTTCTGCTGGGCAAACATTCGAATGCCAGAATACACTAGTTTGAGCTTACTGTCGTTGAGAGTAATAATGGGCTTGAGAGAAGGGCAAACATAGTAGATTGTTCTGACCGGCTCACCAGTGGCATTTCTGACCAGCATTGTGTGCTTAGGGAATTCGTCACTAACTCTGTAGAACTTCCAGCAGCTGTTAAGAGTCTCGTTGTCGGGGGATAGGAATATGAAGGGCTCCTCGTTAGCATCTCGAGGAAGGGGAGTAGGCTTACTAGGAATAGGTGTAGGTTCCTTTTCGGGTTCTTCAATCTTAGCCTTTTTAGCAGGTCGTTCTTCGCTCTCTTCTACCTTGGCACCATTCTCCTCCTCAGCACCTCCTTCCTTCTCGAAAGCAGCAATAAAAAATCCACCAGTATTCTGCTGGTGCGGATAAACTCGCATGCACCGATCAAGGTTGAACCTGCTAGCCTCTTCCTCACTAGGAGCAAAAAAGCTCTTGGTGATACCTTCTTCATAACTTTCATGCCATACTTTATCTTTGGTCTGAACCTTCCACTGGCTCACACCAGGACTTCGGATTAATCCTGGAAGTAAATCGCTGCAGTCCACCAATTTAACGTTAGAGTATGTTCGGAGAGCTTCAGCCACGACTGCTTCGTTTTCAATAGGGTTCATAGAGCAGGTACTGTAGACCAGCCGTCCACCAGCCTTCAGCATATGCAAGCCTCGGTTCAGAATATTAACCTGAGTAGGATGAAGACCCAAACCAGCACCGACAACCCAATCTTTCCAGACGTTGACGTTCTTTCGCATTGTGCCGTCTCCAGCGCAAGGAACATCGCACAAGACTCTGTCAAACTTGAGAAAAGGATCACCTCCGTTTGCAGCAGGATCCTCAACTCTTATTTTAGGGAAAAATTGAGCATCGTGGTTTGTAACAAGGAAGTTGGGGGAGTTGAGCCTCTTGACCTGGTGAACAAGCATATGAGACCGTCTATAGTCGCTGTCATTGGCAATGACAAAGCCGCTAACGGGAGCCTGCTTTATAGTCGGATCATCATCTCGATGAAGAGCTTCAATCAGCTGAGCAGTCTTTGAGCCAGGAGCAGCACAGAGATCAATAACCTTGTGATGCGGCTTGACGTCGAGAACCAGCGGAGGAATCATCGAAACAGCTTCTTGTCTGGAAGTATTGCCGACCTCTGTTTCAACTACCAAGAATCTCTGGAATCGTGAAAACTGCTTGTTCTTACGAATGACCTGTTTTCCCACCTTGAATTGCCAGCCGAGATTGTCAGGATACCAGGGCAGAGGAGTAGGAGGAGCCAGCTTCTCTCCTTCATACTCAATACCATTCAACTCAGGAATGTAATTTTCCTGCATGCTTTTGAGAACTTCATGAGCATGCTTGGCAGTTCCAGTGATTCGGAAAGTGAGAGGAAGATCAGTCTGACAAGAAGTCTTGAATTCATCCCATTGATCTTCGGGAATTAGGCCGAGCTCCTTATAATAGGCTTCCCAGTTGGCATTTTCCTTCTCAACATTAGCCCAGTTTACTTTCCTTGTGTTTTTATGGCCATGCCTTCTTCCTTTCCCCATCTTGGCTGGTGTGATGTGGATGAATCGTTTGGTTATTGGAGTGAATTTTGATCCAAAAATTTTGGTGAAAAAAAAAATTACTTAAGTCAAATTAGGCGCAAAATCTAAAAAGAGACCTCGAGATACACCGCCAAAGGACCGAGTAAACTCAAACAGGTCGATCGTAGATGAGCTCACTTCACTTCACGCTAACCAATTGTACTGAGAATATCACCACACAGAAGAGTCAAATTCAATAAAAGCTAGCCTGCATTCTCTACTACATATCATTTTCACATTCGGCGTCGGTCCTCGGTTGATCGCGGTTATTTGGATCATGCGGCTGAAAAATGCGATAAGCAAATTTCAAATTTTGCACGGGCTCGATCTCAGAGTCATCCGCTAACAACAAAAAATATGGCTGATATAGATGCTCATCTCGTTGAGGCCGAGGATAGCTCTCGAGTTGTCAAAGATGTTTTGGCTGGAACCTGTGGTGGTATTGGTGGGTATTTAATGTTCATTGAGGAATGATTCATACTAATGGATAGCGCAGGTGCTGACGGGCCAACCGTTTGATACTACTAAAGTGCGTCTGCAAAGTGCCCCCGAAGGAAAGTATAGTGGAGCTATGGATGTTGTAAAAACACTGGTAAAAAATGAAGGGTTCAAGGGATTTTATAAAGGTACTGTTACCCCTTTGATCGGTGTCGGTGCTTGCGTTTCGATTCAGTTTGGCGTCAATGAGTTCATGAAACGGTATTTTCACGCTCAGAATAAATCCAATGGTCTGAACTCTGACAGTCTCCAATATTCTCAGTTCTATCTTTCAGGTGCCGCGGCTGGTATTGCCAATGGTTTCTTGGCAGCTCCCATAGAGCATATCAGAATCAGACTTCAGACACAGGGAACAGGCCCACAGCTTTATCACGGTCCTATCGATTGTATTAAGAAAATCGTTGCGCAGGGTGGAATTCAGGGCCTTTTCCGAGGTATTGGACCTACGCTGATCCGAGAGGGCCACGGTATGGGTGCTTACTTCTGGGCATTTGAAGCTATGGTCAAGCGAGAACAGTCCAAAAATAACGTCGCACGAAAAGACATCCCTGGCTGGAAACTGTGTAGCTTTGGTGCTCTTGCTGGTTATGCCATGTGGCTTTCTGTCTACCCCATCGATGTGATTAAGAGTAAGTTACAAACTGATGCTCTGTTGAAATCTGAGCAGCAGTATAAGAATTCTTGGGACTGCGTTAAAAAGAGTTTCAAAGCCCAAGGCATCAAAGGTTTCTTTCGGGGATTTCTTCCTACTTTACTAAGAGCTGCTCCCGTCAACGCTTGCACCTTCTATACTTTTGAACTCGCTATCCGGTTCATGGGCTAATGGGTTTCGGTGATCTACACTGTAGAAGAGGGTGGATGGGAATTCTACAAAAAGTATCTGTATTCTATGTATCCAATGTATCAATGTAATAACGAACAACGACGAACCAGCTCGGTATGTGCTTGAGGATAGAATTGGTAGTGTTCGTCTCAGAACAGAGGAATGCAGTGGTTAAGGTCATTATATCTATTACCTTATGCCTGCCAATCCTCTAATCTTCGCAGTAAGTAGTCTACCTCGACGACCTTAGTCAAGGGTATAACTATTTCTTTGTAGATTCTGACCACATGTTCAGGGTCAATGGTACCTTGTGCTTTCTGAGACCATCTCAAAGTAGGATCTTTTCCATATGTATCGGCTTTCACACGGAGGCGCTCGAGTACCTTAGCTTCAACTGCTTCATTTGTGATGGCTTCGTCTATGCCTTGGGCATCTCCAGCCTTGATGAGCTTGATAAATTTCTCAGGATCGCTTCTAAACTTTGACTCGGCCACAAATTTGCCAAAATGAATTCTTCGAGAAATGGCTTGCAGTGCCTCAATGTCACAGGTGGTGCAACTGCCGTAGAACTCTGGTTGTTCCCCAGGTGCTGCTGCAACCAGAGGCACGATCTCCTTAACATAGTACTCTTTAATTTTGTCATTCACATTGACCTCCTTATGATAATTGGCAAGGATCGATGGATACTTAATGGGAGGTAAAATAGGGTTTTCGAGCTGCTTGGGGAAAAATGGCATCTCATCAGGTGCTTGATATCGACGAATTTTGGCTATTCACGTTAGAATATGGGCATTTTGCTGAATATTTTCAACAGATAAAACTTACAATGAGTCTTTTCAACTTGGAGCAGAAACCAGTCGAGGAAAGAGCCGTCAAAGTCAGGGATATCAAGGGCATTAGATATATATACCGAAGGTGAAGAGTAGAACTGAGCTCGTTCAATCAAATTAAATACTACTGTTTCTTCCATTCGGATCAATGAAGACCGAATATTGTCCAGATCAAGTGCCGCATCAAGATTCGTGAAGTCCATTGTGTTGTTAAGTGATGGCTGTAGAGGAGCAGTCGAATGCCTAATGTGACTATTTGATGCGCTCGCAGGTATTCGTTTCACTGCCACAATAATTGTGGCAATGAAGAGCCTCTTATCTCGGGAGTAGCAACAGTGCGATATTTATCATGCTCTATTGTATAAAATATATAAATATATGCCTAGCTTATTGAATATCACGAGATGTATCTAGATGATCAGGCTCACCGTGAGTGGTAGAGGCAGCTGCGTCTAAGGGAGTCAAGTTGCCCGTTTCTGACGATAAGAGTAGCTCATTCCTGGCCGATTCATACTGGTCATAATAGGACGAGTCCTTTCTAGATTTCAAAAACCGCTCAATACGATCATCTTTGCCGGTCCCAAATCCATAATTACTCTTAGCTCTCATTGTATCCAGGTGAATCTGCATGCTTGCTAGTTCCGCTTGCAAGCTCTGCTCTTCGAACTGTTTCATAACGCGAAGCACCTGAGCAATTCCGTAGACGGCCGTGCCTAAAGCGATTATTGCAACAAGCTTGTAGCGATTTTCTGAGAGATTTTTCTGGAACTCCTCGTCGTTCATTTTCTGCCTTGCTTCTTCGTCGAAACCGTCAAAGGGTCCTCTGGAATAAAAATCGTCCTCACGGTTGGAATAAAATGCTGTATTTCCGCCATTAGGACCAGTAGAGCTCCTCGGACTATTATGGTGAGAAGAGAATAAGTTGGCAGCATCGTATGACCTTCTTTTGTCTTCATCTTTCAGTATATCATAAGCACCCATAACCCTCTTGAACCTATCGCTTTTGATAGCGGCCGGTAGATCCGAAGGCGAATCAGGATGATACTGCTTGGCAAGCAGCAAATAGGTGCGACGAAGTTTCTTCTGGTCCGGAGACTTTTTACGGATTCCAAAGATATCGTATGGTGAAGGGTTCGCCGATGACGGCCATTGCGGTAAATCCGGGGAGGAAGAAGCAGAATAGAGCCTGCCAAAAGAGCTCCGAACAAACAAATTCGATACCATGCAAGGTTTATAAGTATTTCTGCCGCGACAGAAACACCCCAATCTCATAACACGGCCTCGAATAGCAAGTGCAGTACTCATTCTTGTTCGAGTGGTGGTGTGTTGCTATGTTTCGGCTTCTCCAGCTGGGCGGGACCTTACCAACTACTTTATACTACAGGCGCCTACTGATATTACGTAGACTTCCACAAATATGTCAGTACGTCGTTCGCATAATTTATATCCAAAGATCCAGATGGCCGTAGAGAAGCCGTACCGGTTCCAGCAAGTATTAGGCAGTGGAACATATGGTACAGTATGCTCGTTTATTCGCGGGGAAGCTATCGGCGAGCGCCCGATAGCCATAAAGAAAGTTACTGGTATTTTCAACAATGCAATTCTGCTGAAACGGGCTCTACGAGAAGTAACTTTGTTGGCAGCATTTAGGGGAACTAAAAATGTGCGTAGCGAGAATTTCCAGCCAAAGAAACAGACCCGACGGTATTCTTATTCTAACTCTCTGTACTAGATAATTACACTCCTTGATTTGGAAAACATATACTCTGATCCATATACAGGTTTATATTGTTACCAAGGTTTGTCCTACCGCGTTCTTAAGATTTACCATGTTTAAAGTACCGACATGCCGTTCATTAGCCTTGTTAGCTAGACCTTACGACTAACCAAACCTTGTCACAGAGTTGATGGATTTTGACCTGTCCGTAGTGATAGCTGGACCCGTACAGCTATCTGCTGACCATGTTATGTCATTGTCCTATCAGTTACTGTGTGGAGTGAAATATATCCACTCTGCTAATATAATCCATCGTGATCTGAAGCCAGGCAACATCTTGGTCAACAGGCTCGGCCAGCTCAAGATATGTGATTTCGGGCTGGCCAGAAACGGTGATTATCTCAGATACTATCAGCGCCATTTGACAGATTATGTAGCTACCAGATGGTATCGAGCTCCAGAGCTACTTCTTGTCACCAGAGATTACCACCTTCCAGTAGATATTTGGGCGGTGGGATGTATTCTCTGTGAACTAGTAGGTAGAAAGCCGATTTTCCGAGGTAGGAACCAGCTTGACCAGCTCGAAAAGATCATTGAAGTTTTAGGTCTGCCCCCTCGAGAGTGGGCCCAGAAGGCATGTTCGAAGAAGATAACTGATCTGCTCGATAAGATATACATCACCAAGCATATGAAAACTCCGCTTACCGAGGTCTATCCTCAGGTATCACCAGAATATATGGATCTGATGAAAGCGACGCTCAATTACCTTCCCGAGCTTCGTCCGACGGCTGCCGCCATGTTGAATCACCGCTATTTCCGGCCGATACACAATACATGGGAAGAACCCGAACTCGACCAGCCGGTTGATTTCAGTTTCGAGATGAAAAAAGACCCAGTGGAATTGCAGGCAGACCTCAAGTCTATTATTCAAAAATTCAGAGATAGTGTGAGGAACGAGTAAGTTAGATTAGACAAGTCCCCCTCAAAGCTTTTTCTTATCGTAACATCATCCTCCTCAGAGATATTTGCGGCGTATGGGCTAATAATATATCTCGCATTTGGCTATCTCGGTGGTGATCAGCCGCTCATCCCTCTCTCTTACCTCCATCACAAACCAACCATGGGCGGGCAGCTATCGCTTATTACGCCCAGCGCGGCTACAGTGGCGATTGATGCATATATCCTGGAATTGGGGGATATTAAATATGAGCGCAGTCTTGGAAATGCTCGTTTTCTCAAAACGGTTCTGGGCTGGAGAAATACCGCGAAGTTGACGGTCAAGGTATTCATCAAGCCCGACGAAGTAATGAACCTTCAAGAATATGACAAGAAGCTGATAGGTGGGTCGAGAATTGTATAAGCGTATAGATGTATCTGTTGTACTAACTATTTGTAGATCAAAGAAATAGGCTGACCTCTGTGGCCAATGCAATTGCTTATGACCGAGTGATTGAAACAGATAGAGCAGGGTATCTTGCTCGACAGTACTTCAAGGCAAATTTATACGATAGAATAAGGTGAGTTGATGACGATTAGGTTCATCTGAGTGTGTCTAAGTTCAAGACTAACAACAGTACTCGTCCATTTCTCGAGCACATTGAGAAGTTGTGGATAACATATCAATTATTACAGGGTTTGAAGGATTGTCACAATATCAAGGTCTACCATGGTGATATCAAGTCAGAGAATGTTATGGTAACATCGTGGAACTGGGTATATTTGACAGATTTTGCCTCCTTTTTCAAACCAGTATACCTCCCCGAAGACGATCCGTCCCAGTTTTCTTTTTATTTTGATACCTCTCAAAGAAGGTCCTGCTATGTTGCACCGGAGAGATTCTTATCACCGGGAGAACTTGGTGGAGAAGAGGGTCTGACTGAATCTATGGATGTTTTCTCTCTAGGGTGTGTCATCGCTGAGCTGTTCCTTGAAGGAACTCCGATATTCACTCTTGCACAACTCTTCAAATATAAGAAGAAAGAGTATACCCCACTTTTAGACGCAATTGATGATGAAAATATTAGGGGGCTTGTTTCCAGTATGACTAGTCTTGAACCATCTAATAGATCAAGCGCTGCAGAGTATTTGGAGAGGTACCGAGGAACAGCATTTCCGGATTACTTTGAGTTTTTACACTCCTACGTGAATAGTATCAGCAGACCTTTTGATCCTAATGAGAGAATGAGCTCGAAGAAATTAGAGGGTGATAAGAGAATTCTACATATATGGAATGACTATGAAATGATTTCCAAACAATTGGACCTCAAGTACGATGACAATGACACCTACAACGGTAAGGATAACCCAAGTTACCCTATTCCAGTTAGGCTGGATATCCCTGGTATGAATCACTGGATCCCGAAAAGGAAAAAAATACTGTCCGGCACAGATGATGGTGCTCTGCTAGTTTTGAATATTGTAACCTCTTCCATCAGAGCCTGTTCGAGATCTTCGGCCAGAGAGAAAGCAACTGATCTAATTCTTGCATTAGGTGAGCATGTTCATGATGAAGCGAAGCTTGACAGATGCTTGCCTTATCTTGTAGGACTACTTGATGATACGTCAGATAATGTTCAAATGGCTGGTATTAAATGTATGACCCATCTCCTCACTCTGGTTGGAAGTATAACTGCACTACAGGAAAATATTCTGTCAGAGTATGTTTTCCCAAAATTTTTGGTACTTCTTTCAAAATCTTGCTCAGCTGTAAGAGCCACTTATGCTGGCTGCTTGCCTACTTTAGCTCAAACTGCATCTCGTTTTCTTGATATGGGCCAAGTGCTCAAAGCTACTGGTTTATCGGACGAAATTGATGCGGAAACAGAAAACGGAAATGACCAAGAGATGTATAATAATGCCGTGTTCGATACTTTGAGATTAGGACTGCTCAGAGAAATTGAAAACCAAGCAAGAACTATCCTAGAAGATCCTGACAGAGAAGTTAAACGAGCTCTCCTTAGATCTGTGGGGCCGCTTTGCTTTTTCTTCGGCCGCCAGAAGGCAAATGATATAATTCTGCATCATGCTATGACTTTCCTCAATTTTCGAGATCCATTTCTCAGTTTGGAACTGTTTGATAGCATGGTTGGTATTGCTCCATATATTGGGACCGTAGGACTACTCGATTATGTCCTCCCTCTCATGATACAGTCATTAAATGACCCAGAAGAATTTGTGGTTGAGAGAATCATCCAGTCAATTGGGGCTTTCTGTGATCTGGGACTATTACCACTAGGAACAATATGGTCTGTACTGCGATCGTGTGCCAAGTTTACTATCCATCCAAATAGCTGGATTAGAATTTCTGCTCTTGGGCTATTCTCCTCGTCTACTAAGTGGATGTCCTCCGCTCATATCAACTGCATTCTCTTACCCATTCTACGGCCGTTCTTAGAGTGCGATATTGTGGACTTTTCTGAAGCGAGCCTACTTGAATATGCGAAGGATCCTCTGCCTAGGCCTATATACAATCTTACGATGACATGGGCTGCTAAGGCACAGAAGAGCTTGTTTTGGAAAGACTCACAACGTGGACACAAAGGAGGCAATGATAGGGGGCAGCCTTTGTCAAAGCAGTCTCCCGCCAAAGGCAAAGGAGGTAACAAGGCCTCCTTGTCCTCTGAAGATGAAAACTGGCTGAATAGATTGAAAGATATTGGCCTGCAGGAGAATCATTTCTGGATGATTGCTATCTACAAAGATTATATTTATAGCGTCGCTTCGCTGAAGGCTTCTTTGGAAAAAAACCAAACAGATGGCAGCAAAAATACGGTTTTCGTGAATATGCAAAGCCTGGGTGCTCTGCCACAGACTGTATTTTTCGACTATACCAAAGCGAAACAAGATAGACGGTCAAGAGCTACATCTACCGCTTCGCGCCCAATGGACCTCACTCATATGGAGATCGGAACAAAAAAGTCCGCTAATGGTGCTTCATTGCTAGGTGAGAACGAGGATAGCAAATTATCGATTCCTAATAAGGCAATGTCTCCTATGTCTGCTGAGCCAGTTGTTGCGACTAACACTGACACTGTGTACGGAGAGCTTGGTCCGAGCCAACACAAGCATATTGAAGCACCAAAATCAAAATTTTCCAGTTACACTGGTAGTAACCCTTATGCCTGGAAGCTGTTGAGAACTGTCTACCAAGATCCTACCTCCAGGCAACCTCTAGCATTTGGGCAAAGATGCGAGCCATTTAGTCCGGAAATCAACCCTGCTAGAGACCCTACAGTGAAGAGAAGGAGAGGCCGCCCATTAGGATTACTGGTGTCGAATTTTGAAGAACATAAAGGGGCCGTTAATGCTATAATAGTATCTGCTGACCAGCATTTCTTCTTGACATGCTCTGACGACGGTACTGTCAAAGTCTGGGACTCATCGCGCCTGGAAAAGAATGTCATCAACAAATCGGTCCAAACTTTGGATTGCGGTAGTCCGGTGAAGTCAATATGCTTCATTGATGGTACATATACCATAGCAGCTGCCTCGGCCGACGGATGCGTGCGTATTATCAAAGTTGAGTTTAGTCCTCAGACTCACAAATATCGACAGCTACATTTACTTCACCAATTTAATCTGCCAAAAGATGAACTGAGTGTTGCGCTGGTGCCAGTTAGTACATCGACAAGCTCTTCGTTATATATTGCCACGAATCGGAACAATATTCACTCATACAGCTTTGGGCAAATGGGTATAGTTGGAACAATGAAAAATCCCGAAAGCCATGGTATTATAACTGCGCTAGTAGGAGATAGAGAGGGCAATTGGATCTTGGCTGGTACATCGCGTGGAATTCTGGATTTGTGGGATATTAGATTTGGGATTCGCGTCCGGGCATGGGGGATCAGTGAGGCTAAGCCAATTACCAGCTTATGTTTACACCCGAGACATCGCAAGGGTGTATTCGTTACTGGCGGAACCTCCAAGGAGCCCGATACAAGTCTCTGGGATATTGAGACATTAGAGTGCAAGGAAGTCTATCGTGGGGGCCCATCTAGTGAGGTTGGAATGATGTATAGCGCAGTGGACATTGATCGAATTGCCGATACTTCAGATGAGTTTGCGTTGAGTAAACTATCGATCGATGATCTCACAGTCTCTTCTCTTTCAAGTGAGGCCCGTCCGGTCCTGTGCTGCGCTACTGGAACCGGGTTTGACATGGGGGGCATTTCCTTTGCACGGCATGGGTATCTTGTTACAGGTGGAAAGGATAGAATGGTTCGGTTCTGGGATATGCACTCCCCTGAGATGAGTGTCCTTGTCAGTGGTATCAAAGGGGACACTAGCAAGGCGGTTTACAGTGTTCGTGGTGGAGGAGTAAATGTGGTCAGTGAGACTATTGTAAACTCTAAGGAAAAAGGAAGGAATGAGAGACCTGCAAGAGCTGTAGTGATTGCCTCGGAGCAGGCCGACTTGGGCAGAAATCATCAAGCCAGCGTAACAGCTGTGGCAATTCTACGGAGACCATACGATATGATCATCAGTGGCGATCTGGCAGGGACATTGAAGGTTTTCATGTAATAAATCTCGAGGAATCTTATCAATGACCGAGCAAGCTAGAAGATAGCAGCAGATGTCCAGATATATCTATGCGTCGGAGCTCATATTTATTGTTAGTGTAAGACACTGAGCATGCATACGAAATTAGCGAGAAGCTAGCATTAAAATATATAATGAACAAATTCGAAAGAATCCTGTTATTGTTTCACAAATTACCTAAAATATAGATGTTTTGTCGCTCAAGATGATTCTCTCATCAGATCAACCTTTTACCCTATCTTCACGACTTTGGATAAATCGCCAGCCCAACACCAACCCGGAATCTAATTTCCGTCAACGCATCTGATCACCTCATATTACATGTCGGCTCGCGACCGTGGAACGAATATCGCGCGGAATCCGGGCATTTCCGGCGAACAGCCAGCGCCAAAACTCGACGAGTTGATCAAAGATGTTGGAGTGCGTTGGAAAGAACTATTGGCTGAAGATGCCAACACTCTGGAAACAGCACTATCTCTAATGGACACCTCGAGTATTGGTAAAGCGCGGTACCAAAGCAACTTTGAGGAGCTGCAGGCTGAGTTAAGACAAACCTTGAAAGCTCATGTAGATTTGAATTATCAAGGATTCAATAGTGCTATCGGTAGCTATCGAATTGTGGTCCAGAGCGTGACGGACTCCCAGACGAACGTCAATTCAACAAAAGAATTGCTTAGCAAAGCGAGAGTTGATTTGGCGGATAGAAGACCGGTTTTGAAGGAGCTGAGAACGGCTAGTTTGAAGTACAAGCAGATGATTGATCTTCTGGATCAGGTGGAAGAGTTGAAGGCAGTTCCCGATCTTCTAGAATCTCAGATAGCGCAGAAGCATTTTCTAAGTGCTTATGATACACTCACCAGAGTTGTGAATATGAATAACCGAGACGAATTGTCGCAAATTGCGGCTTTGCAGCCAATTCACTCATATATTGCAAGCCAAGAAGGTGCTATGTTCAACATTCTACTAGAAGAGCTCTCGAATCATCTTTACTTGAAATCTCCATATACAGATAATCTTTGGAACGCCTACTCCAGTGGCCGGGACCAAATATCGAACCTTGAACAGGTGGTTGAGGATAAAATCCGATTCGATTTATTCAAAGAATCGGCTTCTTCGTATAATGGCTCTTCTTTGCTGCATGACTTTTTGAGCAATTATGATAAAACACAAGCTCTAGAAGAAGATCCGAAGAAAAATGCCGAAGTCGACTCTTACTACTACATACGCTTGCTCGTGGAAACGCTTGGGAAAATGAATCGATTAGGTAGCGCTTTCGATGTTCTTCAGCGAAGGTTGTCAACTGAACTTCATCAATTGATTGATAAGACCATCAATGAGGTCAAACAAAGATCGCCCAAGGCCTTCAACGACGTTCAAAGCAGTACTCCGTTGAACATTTTCCGTGATTTTGAAGAAGCCAACGATCAGACTCGCCTTTCTATTCTCCAGGACTTTATCTGGACTCTATATTCGAAACTCATCGCTGTGCTGCAGGCTCACCGTGTCATTTTTGAAGTTGTCCAGGGAATTTATACAAGACACATGGTAGGAAAATCAAATGTATCTGAACTGCTTGAATATGACATTTTTGGGGTCTATCGTACGATTGAGGGCGTTGTCCAGGCACTTATTTATAGTTACGTTTCTGATGCCGACAAAAAGGTGATAAAGAGTCCTACATCTGACTCTAGACGTCTAGCCCGTGCTGACACCAACGGCTCGATTTCCAGCGCCAGGCTCAAGAAAAAGCCTCTTTTCCGCTTTGACAATGTGGATTATACTCGGCCCGAATACCAAGAACAATATGAGACATTGCAAACCACCCTGGAGCAGGCAGTTCCTGGTCTAATGACAAGCGAGGCGAAAGGTTCTGCCAAAGTAAAGCTTATGCCATATACCACTCTCTCGATATCATCATCTCATGAATTACTTATCCAACCGGTTATCTTCAATATTCGGGTTATGTTGGAGCCCACGGTGGTGTTCCTTCAAAGAGCAAAGACCATCCTGCCATATAACGAAAAATTGTCTAATAAGTCTAATGATGTCTTCTTGGATGATTTCATGGCAAATTTGTTTCTCCCAGAGCTACAAAACGCGCTAAGATATAGCTATGAAGAAATCATGAATAGCCCGCTATCGTTTGTGCCTGATCCTCAATGGATAAAAGAGTCCAAGAAACCGATACTTCGGGCTTCAATGGAATTCCTGAAATTAACCCACACAGCTTGTCATCTGTTGAGTACTGGTTACATGTTCAGGGAAAAATACGCTGCAGTGATCATCAGTACTATCAACTGGTTAGTTCAGACATGCCATGAAAGATTCTCCGAATTGGTCGAATCGGCTGAAGAGACGGCAACATCTGCATACGGCGACAAGAAGACGAAACTCTCTGCAGCCCTCGCTAGTCAAGACGAAAATCTGCATCGTATTAGTGAAGTTCTGGCCCGCGGTCAGTCATCGGAAGAGAAGGAAGCGGCACTAGCTGAAGAAGTCAAGATCTACACGGCTAAGAGACACAGTCAGAAGCATGTGAACAGTGGTGTGAAGTTGAGTGACTTATTGGAAATCGACGCATACTACAATCTTTCACTCGTCATTACATCTCTTAGATGGCTGGTATTGAAGCTGCAGAAGATTAGAAAGGTGAAGGAAGCAGAACACTCAGACGCTGGTCCTGATAGCACTGATCTTCAGACACGAGTGAGGAAAAGATGGACTCTTTTGGAGGCTACGCGTGCACGAGGGTTCACTGATATAACAGATAGCAGCGCAATGCTAGGATCAGAGTCGTCTAATCTGATACTTGCTGGAAAATCACTTGACGATTTTGACGAAGCTGTACATGCTTTGGAAGAGCTGGCAAATATCTGCGTGTATACTCTTCGAGCCGATGTTAGACTGCGAACTATTTATTACATGGATCGAGCATTTACCCAGGGTGAATATTATCTCGATACAAACAACGAAGAGCGTGATGCATCTATTGGAGCTTTGGATAGTGCTATTCTCAAGTGTGACGATAATATGACAGAGACTTTAACACAGGCTGATAAGGATTTTGTATTTTCAGGCTTGAGCAACCTCATGAACGAGCTGCTCGTTAAAGAAGGCGATAGTCTGGAGTATATTAACCAGAATGGCGTTACAAAAATGAGATATAATATTCTTGCACTTCAGCAGATGCTCAAGAGTATTGTTACCGACCCAAATCAAGTCGATTTTTCAAGGGCGAGGTCATTCTACGATAAACTCGAGCTCAATCCCAATATGCTATTAGAACTGGTGAAAACAAAGCCTGCTGGACTTGATTCGGACGACTTTAAGATTTTGAATAAGCTGATTTATTCTGGATTTATCAGACAAAATGAAGAGAGCGGACGAAAAGATGCAGCGATTACAGCTAGAAACCAGTGTCTGGATGCCCAGATGAAAATTCACAATATCTTTTGGGGAAGTATGTAGTTAGTTATGACTCCGGTTACTTGAAGAATGATATTTATTGAGGTTTCATCCTGTATTGCAATATGAACTACACTTAGGACCGGGCTGTAGCGGGGCTCGATATGCAAATGTCCATGTGCGGCGCGGAGTATCCTTAAAACCAAAACAAATATCAACACAGCAGTTCATGCAGATTATTATAAAGATATGAGCCAACAAGAGGTGATCGACTTGCTATCGGAGTCTAGGTTGGTATTTTGCCTGTGATTTTGAAATTAACTAAATTCTGACTTTGTAGTGGCATAGTTGTGCTGGATGATGGCGAAATTCCTTCTTCACCATGGCGCGACATGTTTAAAAAGGATGATCCTGAAAGAAATAGAAATATCACAGATGAGATAATCAGTTTATCTTCACCGCATAGTCGGCAATCTTCAGAGCTGCGTCGGAGGTCGCGGAGAACTAGCAATTTAATCAGCAGGAGTATAATGTCGTCTGATCCCATTGCTAGTAGTCCGATAGAAGATGAAAGGACAACTTGTGTCGGCATCTCTACACTACTTTCAACTATCAATAATGAATCTACTGACGGTGATGGTACGGGCTTTCTCTTCACAGGCGAACCCTTCACCGAACGGTTAGAGAGGACCCTCCGAAGCACTCCGAGGAGGTTAGAACGAGAGCGGAGACAACAGGCACTCGAGAAAGAGAATACTCCCGAATCAAGGCCAAAATCGATAACGAGGGCTACGAAGTCTCTTTCTACACCCGGTGCATTTGTGCATGGAAGCTCTCCTTTTGGATCCGGACTGACACCCCCTTCTCCACCCAGGTTATTGAATATCAGCAAATTTGCACCTCCTAAGTTTCAACTGGCAGTGAAGTCGCAATCTGTCTCTTCAAGGCCGCAATTTAGAGTCCAAAAAGATGGCAAGGCAAGAGAAGGGAAGAATGCTGCTCAAAAGGAGCACGAGATACGTCTCAAAAATGCCAATAGAAAGACACCTAATCGCCTGGAGTGTGCCAAAGAGATGATAGTGAGCTTGAGCGAAGGGTTTTCTGCTTCTGAAAGTGGTAAGAAAATAGTCCAGAAGCTCGAGAGTATGGATGTCTCTTCGGCAGGTATCAAGCCGGATATGGATGGTTTCAGTTATGTTACTTTCCACCGAAAGATAACAAAGCGATTTGATCAATTGCAAGATTTATATTTACCAGTCCCGGAAACTGTGGAGGAAGAGCATTTTGTAATAGTTCACGTTACTGCAGAGGAAGCTGCAAATCATTGCAAAACTGACCTTCAATTTCAGCATCACGTGAAGAAAATTCAGGAAATATTTCAGGACAAGAGAATTATTTATTTAGTGGAAGGCTATAAGGAGCTTATGAGAAAGCAGCAGAATGCCAGAAATCGAGAAATCACTGCTGAAGTCAGGAGGATGTTGAGGGAGGATGGAGATGGTGGATTGGGATCGTCGTCGCATGCACAGGCTGCAACCACACCAATGGAACCTATCTACGACATGTTACTTGCTCTAAGCATAAATACCAGGCTCAAAGTGTTGCATTGTAATAACGGAGATGACACAGCCGAGTGGGTTGCTAACCTAGTAAGCGACGTATCCACTGCCCCGTATAAACGACAGTCGAACAAGGCCTTCACTGTAAAATCGGGGTCTGATATTGAGGATACGATGATTAAAATGCTCAGTCACGTCACCTACGTCACTCCACCGATCGCCGCTAGCATTGCTCGGGTTTATCCCAATGCCAATGGGCTGATTAGATCCGTGAGGAGAAGAGGCAAGGGGGCATTGGAAGGCATCACCGATGAGCGAAGTGGGAAGAACTTAGTAAACAAGGTTGTGTCTGCGGCTTTGGCCAAGTTATTCTCAAGCTTGGACGAGACGGCAGTCGTAATGGAGTAGATACTAGCCTGACATGCAGGCACCCACTTAGTGCAAGCACTATATGTAACTCAGCTCATAATATATGCATATGCAAACCTCATTACGTTATAAATTTATTTTGTAGACCCTCCTGCGCGAAATCACGGTGGCTAGAACCTTTGCAGTGCAGATCAGTGGGATGCCCCACACCCTTCCTCCGGCGACATGCACTCGTAGATCCTATGGTCATGGGAAACAACCAGAGCAGAATAAAACGTAAAGATCTACTACTGGGCCTGCAGATCCGTTGTTTTTCACTCTTGTTGCTGTCTCTCTTCAGTTCAGGAAGAGTATCTGAGGGATCGCTCATCTTGATTCCTATGACGACAGAACAAACAAACAAATAACCAGCCATGGGAATTTGTAACCGCGATTCGATCGAATTGAGTTCGGTACTCTAAGCGGGACTTGTCGGTAAGTACGCACTTAAGTCGGAAAGATTGCATTTTGTCTAGATATAGTTAGTGGTGCCATGTGCCAGTACTGCTGTGTCACGGCAAAACTACGTAAACCAATACAACTTTACCATGCGGTTAATTGTGCCACAATGACCCTACATAAAGCTAGTATACGCATGGAGAGGTAAAAGTTGCATAGAAAATGCAACCTGCATAAGGAATTGACGGGCCGTTGGAGGAAGTCGCATATTGAGCCTCACCTCATGTGGCGCGTGCCGCACCATTATGAGGGGTGGCTGGACATGCAAGGGCACATCGGCCAAATGACACCGAAAATTAGCTCCTTTTACCGTTTTACTATGCCCTTTTTAGGAAGGTGTTGGCCGATGTAAATAAGGGGGTTGGACATGAGGTGTTGCTCTTGAGCAACATCCCGAACAGAAGCTGAAAGAGGACAAGAGCCAAGACAGGTAGCGATTGCACGTCTGAGCTCCTGCTTGAGTTTGTCGCAGCTACGCGCTTTGACCATGGTGGAGTACTGCATGCATCTTTACAATAACCTGCTAGTTGATGCAGCAGGCGGTCCCACAGCTGGTTCGAAAGGAGTGCAGTCTTCTATTGTTTATGCAAGTAGCCCTCGCGAATCAGCGACCAATCCGGGGGGGTGGTAGGTACAGAAAGCCTAATCGAGATGAGCCGTCCGAATACGGTTGGGCCATCGAGAAGTTCTTATTGGCGAAACGTCGATAAAGGGAAAAATGCAGTTCAAAATGGGCAATATTCAAAGTCCCTTGGCGAACGGAATTATGTCTCTTGCCGTATTATAAATATGCGCTTGGGCCCGTGGATAAAAAGGCAGACTTCAGGTTGAGTGAGCTCGGTATACCAGTATCTTCGAGAATAACCGCACAAACTACTCTCATATTCCATTTATACCCTTTTATTATAAAATAGCCTTCTAATCTCTAATGAGGTACTCTTTTGCTTCGGTGCTAGCCACCGCAACTGCTCTTGCACTGCCTGCTGTGCGTGCCTTTAGTGCCTCAGCCAACACCAATGTCGCCTATTACTGGGGTCAGAATAGTGCAGGCGGCTCCGGTACTCAATCTTCATTAGCTACGTACTGTGAGTCTGATGACTCTGACATCTTCATCCTTGCCTTTTTGGACGAATTCTACAGCACTGGTGGTTATCCCGCACTTGAATTTGGTGGAACGGCCTGCTCCACTGGAACAGACTTGACAGGCACTGCACTTCTTGAATGTCCTGATATCGCCGCCGATATTTTAACATGCCAGAGCCTTGGAAAGAAAGTTCTTCTGTCTCTTGGTGGTGCTTCTGGGTCATACGGGTTTACTAGTGACTCTGAGGCCGAAGACTTCGCTACAGAGCTTTGGGATTTGTTTGGTGGTGGATCATCCTCAATTGGCCGTCCTTTTGGTACCTCAATTATTGATGGCTTTGATCTTGATATTGAAGGTGGCTCTACTACTGGATATGCTTCTTTTGCAACCAAAATGAGAACCTACTACAATAATGACACCTCTAAAGATTACTACTTGTCCGCAGCACCTCAGTGTCCTTACCCCGATGCTTATGTGGGTGATGCTCTTGCTAATGCTTATTTTGATTTTATTTTTATTCAATTTTACAACAATTACTGTGGTATTCAGACATGGGAAGGAGCAGGTGTAACCTCCGATTTCAATTACGATACTTGGGATACATACCTCAAGACCTCGCCTAATCCTGATGCTAAACTTTTCCTCGGTGTCCCGGGCTCTTCTACAGCTGCTGGATCCGGCTATGAATCTGGAGAAACTGTTGGAGAAATTGCCAATTATCTGCAGGAAACCTATAGCTCTTTTGGCGGTATCATGGTATGGGATGCTTCTCAAGCCTGGGCCAATACTGACGATGGAGTGACCTTTGCCGATACCATAAAGGAGGCATTGGAAAGTGGATCTACCAGTTCTGCTACTTCTTCATCGAGCTCATCGGCTGCTGTAGCTCCTGCTACTTCATCATCTTCTGTTGCTGCTGTAGTTTCCCCAGCTACCACAAGCTCTATGACGACCACCAGCTCTGCAAAGACCACTAGCTCCGTGAAGACCACCAGTACCAGCACTATCACTCTTGCAACTACCTCAAGCTCTCTCAAGACCACTAGTAGTAGTGTCGTCACTCCTAAAACTACGTCTACCTCTCTTAAGACGAGTGGTACTACTACCGTCACTATTGAAACAACTAGCACTTCTATCATAAGTACTATTATTACTACGAGTGAACCTGGTTACGGTTTTACCACTATCGCGGCCGTGTCTAGTTCCATCCCTTCAAATGCTGATACTTCGCTGGCAACTTCTTACCTCTCTAGTGCCAAATTAGAATCAGACACTATTCAGAGTTCAGCTTCTCTCCCCGGTGCTTCTCTTGCTTCTTCATCAGGAGAGCCGCAACAGATAGACACCACAACTAAATCCACTAGCACCGGAGTTTCGTCTACTCCCGCTCCGGCAAATGTTATAACTAGCTCCGCTGGATCGGCTGCTACTACACCTGCCGCTGCTGTCTCTCCCACCCCTACCATTACGGTCACAACTAGCTTCACCGGAACACCAACCGCCGCTGCTCCTGGAGCCGATCGAACTACTTCTTGGGGTGCAGATGGACCGGTAGTTATAATTTACGAGACCATTTGGGTGACAACTACCGTCGCTGGAGCTACTCAATACGCTACTGTCTACGAGACACACGAGAACTATGCCTATGTCACTGAAGTTGCATCTTAAGCGGCTTCAACGCTTAGGTTTCGCCTATACCAGACTCCTCTGCAGAGCAGAGTTTAGAGACTTTGATTATACCCCCTTCATGACAGACGATAACTTACGATTAAAATATACCACCGCAAGGAGTTTGACTCTTTCACAGAAAATATAAAATAAGCTATATAATGCTAACCGATTAAAGTATAAGGAAATTTAATAAAATAATAATTTATAATATATAGTTGCAGAAGGTAAAAGTCTGTCTACATGTCAAGGTCGGATGGTTGATGGACGTGATCATGTGATGTTAAGGCCCCTGAGGTTTATCGCACGCCTTCTCTGCAGATAGAGAGAAAGTGCGGAAGCCGCCGCGGAACAGGTTAGTTTGCCTTGACCTCGCTGTCTTTCTCAACAGCTGCGATCTCGGGATGAGATTCGAGGGTACTGACATGGTCATCAGGGACTTGGGCACTGGAGTATGTTAGACGATGCGGACCAGGATTGTGCGAGAGCTAATGACGACTTACCTGAAGCCCTTGAAGAGCGAGTACTCATGGACAATGGAGCCTTAAACAGTTAGTGGCGACCGTGCAAACATGGAGATGTACACAATTCAATCCTACGTACCACCCTTAGCTTTGATATCATCAATGGCTCTGATTGGAGAAGTTAGCGGGGATGAGCACGGTAAAGAATGGGGGGTGCCTGCTTGCTCACTTCTTGAGATCAATGTCAGAGACAGAGTCTTTAAATCGAACCTGTCGGTTAGCCCAAATTGCAAATAAATAAAAATGGACGGTTAGTCGGATTAGTGCCGGAATGCGCTAATTGACCAGATAAGACCCTGGTTGCTGGTGGATATTTACAATATAGGTGGTGAAGGAACTCATAGCTAATAAACAATATAGTAGTGGCAAGCAGAAGAAGGCGAGGTTGCTGCCCGAAGCACCACACCTACAAAGTGTGGGTGAGTAGATACGAGCATAATGGGTGCGGCTGGACCGTGGTATTGCTGTAAAATTTCCGGCTGCTTTGGGTCACACCGGTCTTTTTTTCTCCATATTTATCGAGTGACAGTTCTGGTAATACATCGTTTGACCTATTGTTTACGTGCTGATCGACTGTACTTATTCTCCTTTACTCGCCCCATATCCTTTGCTTGCGGTTGACGGTCTTGCGTACTACCGAGCCCCCGTTTCTTTTATTGTCGGTGCTGTGATATCTTGATTACGACTACCCTATACCTCAGCGCAGAAACTGTGATCTATAAAGACACAACAGTTCCCTCTCCTGCCAAACTATTCTTTGATCTTCTTCTCTGTGTCTAAATCCTTTTCCCTGCATCAACTCGCTCCACGTCTGAACGTTTGACTTTAGCTTTGGCCATGCACTCCCCACCGGTGGGCAGCATGTCTTCGTGGTCGTCCAAGCGACGGTCACTGGGCTTAGAGCAACTGCAAATCTCACCGTCCGATAAGGAACACGACAACTCTGCTCTCGACTCTCCTGATCAAACCTCGGACAGGTCCTTACTGGAAAGTCCCCAAACACCGGCCGGCCACGATCGAGATTTCTCCCACTTTGTTTCCTTTGTGGAGCTCACCCCCAGCAGGCCTGGCCGCGCCGTCGTTGGCTCAAATTTTACTAATCCGCATGGCAAGAATGAGAATCCCAAACAGGAAGCCCAACTGCCCAAACGGGAACAAATCAAGCCTGAGTGGAATGAATCTGTTAGAATATGTGATTTCTCTTTGGAAAAGAAGTCGAAAATTGGATCTGGCAGCTTCTGCAAGGTTTATCTAGCTGCCAATAGTAGTGTTTCGGGGCCCCGGGTTGTTGCACTCAAGCTTTCCCGGAACCCCACCACCTTGACTACTTCAGCTGCTGCAGGGACGGACAAGTCCAGCACCATCAATGTTATATATAATGAAGCCCTGCTGCTGAGCAGACTGCCTCCGCATGACAATATTGTCAAATTTTATGGACTTCACGAGGAGTCAACTGGACTTGTATTTGCAGTATACCAGTCAAATCTGAATCGGTATGTTGAACGTGCGATTCCTCCACCTTCTCCTACTGATCCTTATGTGACCAGACCAGCATGGAAGAGTATGGCCCTGCAGCTACTTGAAGGCCTATCTTTTCTCCATTCGCATAATATCGTCCACTGTGACATAAAACCAGACAATATCCTCTTAGCTGCTAACCTAACTCCGATCATTGCTGACTTTTCATCTGCCCAGCCTATTGATGCCCCACATTCAGCCTTGGCTTCATCTATGATCTCCGCCGCATCTGCTGTTGAATTCACCGCTCCAGAACTTCTATCAGCGCAGCCACTGAGTCATCCGACACCTCGCACTGATCTGTTTTCACTCGGTATGGTAATGCTGGTGCTTGCTACGGGAAAACAGCCTTATCATATGGCCAGCAAGAACTTCATGCAGAAGTTTATCTGGGCTCAGAGCGGCGCGGCCCTCGAATGCGGCTCGCTGGCCGATGATCAACGGTGCTCATCTGTCATCAAGGAACTGAGGTTGTGGATTAATGCAAGAAAATCATGCTCGGACCTGATAAGACTTGTCGAGAAGTGCTGATTCTAATCTCCACCCTGAACTGCTTTGCATTGATCTTGGACTGTACGTATCATCGAGAACATGCACTATGAATGCCTGCCCCCGCTTCACAATAGTCGGCGTAGCTTTCCATTAGCTTGTTGTTACGATGTAGTTTATTTATTTATATTATGAGTTAATGATGTCAAATGATAGCATTTTGAATTAATCAAACAGCTTTATATAGACCAGCTGTATTCACAAAGATCTTTAGGCTGATCTCCCAGCTTGCTTCTTCCTCAGCGGACCGGCCTGCATATCGTTGGGACAAAACCAACCACCATCTTTATTTATTTATTCAAGCACCACGCCCATCGTAGGAAATATCTTATTCGCGATTGAAGCGGCGCCTGTTCATCGGTCCCAGCGCTCCTTCATCGCATCGACGCTTTATATATCATAGCTGAAGAGTATCCTGCAAAGTTGAATATTTCGTAGTGGAAAAGGGTGTTTTTTTTGGCTGTTTTGTTGTTTTTTTCTCTTGCTTGACAAAGTAAACCTCGAATACAACAACCAGCAGCATCGTCAAACAACCCTCTTAACAAGACTAGCTTTGCCGCCTATTAGCTCAAACTGGGGCGCATTCTGGTTACTGTTAAAGACACATAACATGAGTACCTCTTCACCTGGACTCGGCCAACAAACTGGCTTTACCGACCACAGCGGAACTCAATCGCCAGCTCAACAGACACCAAGAGGGCCGCTCAACTCTCTGAACGATGAACCGTTCAATTCAATAGATGATCTGGACACGCATAGCTTAATCGGTATACCCTCAAAATCCTTGGAAACTGCCCTCATGACTCCCAAAACTAATATAATAACCCCGTCACGGCACGTCTCAGAATCAACTCCTGCTGAGTTTCAAACCGAAATAAGGAAGCCTACTCTTAGAGACGAAACCCCCCTGCGCAGATCGCCATCTGTTCAACCAATAGCTCAACAGATCGGCTCTTTATACCCTTTAACATTTGCAAGTACTGTGTCAAGTACAGTCTCGGCAAACGACCCTAATGCTTCATTAGACGAAGCCGGTGGCAACGCAGAGTCAGATGAATCTCGGGTTTCTGCATATGCTCGTCTTGATTTTGAGTCATTTACCTTTTATGTTCAGACCCTTCAAGTTCTACTTGGAAGAAGGGCCGAGAATGGTAGCGGTATGGTCGACGTCCATTTGGGCCCTGCCAAGGCCATTTCGCGGAAACATGCCAAAATATTTTACAATTTTGGCACGCAGCGCTTTGAGCTCTCTGTCTTGGGAAGGAATGGTGCTTTTGTCAGTGATGTGTTCGTGGAAGCAGGCTCTACCATTCCTCTAAAAGATGGAACAAAGGTTCAGATCGGTCAGATCCCTTTCACCTTTGTTCTACCTTCAGTATCTGCGATTGGTGATGTAGACCCCTCTTCTGGCCAGCCAATAACTAATCCTGCTGAAGCAATCACTTTCAAGGGTCATCAACAGTCTAAGTCAAGGTCATCCTCTCCCCCGCTGAAACGCGCTTCGATAGTATCGGAAACTGACAATAGGGATGCCCTACAAAAGGGTATTGCATCTATTGATGTAGACGATATTCCGAACTTGACTCACGAAGATCTAGTACCGGCCATTGTTGGCCTGGGACACCCTGCTTCCACTAGTGCAAATCTGTTTGAGGCAGCAGGTGCCGTGGCTCCCCAGAAAACAGAGCGCAAGAAGAAGGTCAAAAAGGAGTACAAGCCTGAGGAAATTCCTCTCGAGTATAGAGAAAAGCCTCCTTACTCATATTCGCATCTTATTGCCACGGCTCTACGGGCTCACGCCCCACCAACTGGCATTTCTTTATCAGATATTTATAAAGCCATTCAGGATGTTTTTCCTTACTACAAATACTGTCCCCCTGGTTGGCAGAACTCTGTTCGACATAACTTGTCGTCTAGTAAAGCATTTCGGAAGGTTTCAAAGGAGGGCAAAGGCTGGTTGTGGGGAATTGATGAAGAGTACATGGCAGAGAAAGAAAGGCAGAAGAAAAAGGCCGCTGCTGCGAAAGCTAAGTCTATGGCGGCGGCAGCTGCTGCTGCTGCCACTGTTAACGGTAATAATGAGGGGCATCAGAACTTCCGGATCAACTCGATTTCTGGATCGTCTTCTTCCGTTGCTGAAACGGCGGCTTCAATTGACTCTACTCTTGCGGCAATCGATCAGGAGCATGACATCAGTACACATCTAAGTCAAGCCAATCAGCAGGCTTTGCCAAAAAGAGAAAGAGAAAAGACAATTGCCGAACTAGCCAGAGAGATTGAAGTTCAAAGGCGTGGCTCTGGTAGCAACTATCAGACGGATTATGCTTCAATGACTAGAGAATCTATAGGAAACTTGAGGCGGGAATCAAATTCATCTTCAGCTTCGCCACATCCTGGTGTCTTGTCATCTACGGCATTGAAGCAGCGACAATCTTTCAGTGGATCTACGGGCTTGGATGAAGCTACTTCACAACCAGTTACCCCCTCGCCTAGTAGCATTCAAGCACAGCTGGCAGCGAATCTCTCAAATAGGCCGAAGTATACTACCTCGGCGACTCCTGCTACTGCATCGCGGCCCACCCCCAGTGTTCCAACATTGGCAGCAGGCCAGAATACATTCAGAGCTGCTCAGCAGCAAGGGACAGCTACGCCGGTTAGTACTGCATCTGATGTTGCCTCTGCTACCAATGGTTCTGTGGCTTCGTCACCTGCCATTGCCGGTCTCAGTCTGTCAAAGGATACACTAAAAGCTCTGTCCGTACTTCAACAGAAGATTCAGGGGCAGCTTGGACCAAATTCGGGAATTAATGCTAGTTTATTAACTAACGCGCTCGCAATTGCGATAGCCCAAGTTGCTAAAACTGGAGGTCCTAACGCTGTGGCATCTTTGTTGAATGGTAAGAATCCGGCTCAGCTTGCCACTGTTCTTCAAAGTGCCCTGGCCAGTGTGAAGAAAGGTAAAATGGGCCCTTCTCCAGGGCCTGCTAGTGGTAGCAGCTCTCCGGCACCACAGTTGAAGAAGCCAGCATCGCAATCACCTCCTCCAGCACAATCTGCGCAGTCTGGTGAAGCCACTCCGGCTCAAGAACCAGTTAAAGGTGGTAGTATCAAGGATATGCTGGCCGCTGCCAAAGCTTCGCCATCTGAAGTAGCATCGTCTCCTTCTTCCATCTCAGCTTCTGTGTCTAAAGCTTTAACTTCTCCAGCTACAGCAAATATGAAGGAGCCTTCTCCTAAGGCACCTTTCCCCCTTGCCAGTTTGACTGGAGGAAAGCCACCTTCAGCTGCTACTATTGCAGAAGTGTTGGCTCAAGCTAAAAAGATCAGCAATCCATCGCCCAGTATGCAAGCAGCATTGCAGCAACTGCAAGCTCATGCCAAGAAACTTGAGAAAGAGAAAGCCTCTGAGGGTGAGACCAGCAATAAGAGGCCAAGTGACGAACCAATCGAGCTGCTGGACGATAAAGCTAGTAAGAGTGTGCGAAGTGGAGAGGCATAAGACTATGCGAATTGGAGGATAATGAAAATATAATCACCATGTTATAATAATGACGAGGATAATGAATTACGTTAGATGTAAGAATGGGGGTAGTTTGCTCTACTCATTAATATATATACTATGCAGGCTACAGGTACATATTCTATGCAGAGGTGCTCTCTGCACCCTGCTGAGGGTGATCAAAAGAAGTCTTTATGCAGTTGAAAGATTGTTCTCTATCCTTGGCAGCCCAGAGTTCGTCGCCCACATTGTAGTTACCGTGATAGATCCAGCCGCTTTCAGTGACATGATAAAGGTTCACTGAGCCACCAGAATAAGCATCACGATGAGTAGCAGCGAGAATGGAACGCTTGCCAAGATCGAGAGCTTCCTCCACAGAGAGTTCCCACTTGTATGTAGCATCGAGAACACCGTAAGCAAAGGTCTGACCGGATCCAACACAGAAGAGATCACCTGCCAATCGTGTACCATCCGAATCGACATAGTAAATAGCGGGTCCCTCACGTTTTGTGTAGCCACAGATCATGGTACCCATCGATAGGCCCGCGCCCTTGTATTGATAAGTAAGATTGGACAGAATCTTGGAAGCAGCAGTAACCGAGATACGTTCCTTGTTTCTGAGCTCATAGATTCTGCATTGAGAACCGAGCCATGATTCCCAGTACTGGCAGTCTGCAGCGCCACCTGCCATGGTGCCTAGCAGGAAAGGATTGATTTCAATGACCTTTTTGACAGTTTGGGAGGCAATCCAGTTGCCCTGAGTGGCTCGAGAATCAACAGCAACAACAATTCCGCCCTGGAAACGGAAGGCCAAAGTGGTAGTACCGTGAGCGATTTTGATCTTTGCATCGGGATTGGCAGCATCATCAGTGTGAGCACGCAGGAACGCGGCAGGCTGGTTGATAGGTTAGTGGCGTACGGACAATGGAGATCACCGGTGCAGAACTTACTTGGGAAACGGGAGGCATATCAAAGACAGGAACGTCTTGAGGACCCAGAGAGGCCTTTTTATTGAGCTCCTCGGTAGATGCGACAGTTGGGCGCGTGAATCGTTGCGCAATTGAATTCATACTGGCTGGTTTTGCTTGTTATACTATGTTAAGCTGGCAAATGTCAAACTCAAGAGTTGGTGGTGAGTATCGTTGAGTCAAGCTGGTACTGTGAGCTGACCTAAGCATTGGGAGTTCCGTGCTGTTTGGTCTGGGTGGGTTCACCTATGTTTGTTTTTGTTCAATTTTTTTCTCCTACCCCATCTGCATAACCCACCATGTCTGAAGCTATTGAAAAGATTACCGAAAAGGTTAAGGACCTTTTGAAGGAAGAGGAGCCTGTCAAGTCGGAGGAATCGGCTAAGGTTGAAGAGAAGAAGGAGGATAAGAAGGTTGAAGAAGAGAAGGATGAAGAGAAGGCTGAGGAGAAGGAGGCCGAAGTTAAGAAGCCCATCTTCGGCGCTGGAGCTTTTGCTTCTGCTCCTTCTACTGCAGGCACCAATGTGTTTGCTTCCTTGACCCCCAAGAAGGTCGAAAGCGAGACTACTGAGAAGTCTGCCAAGAAGGAAGAAGAGGATCCCGAGAACGAGGAGCCCAATGTTGAGTTCAAGCCTTTGGTTGAACTCGAGCAGGTTGAAGTCAAGACCAACGAAGAACAAGAGGAATCTATATACAAGATCCGAGCCAAGATGTTCCGATTTGATAAGCCTTCTAATCAGTGGAAAGAACGAGGAACCGGCGATGTTCGATTCCTCAAGCACAAGGAATCGGGCAAAATCAGATTGCTTATGCGACGAGACAAGACCCTCAAGATTTGTGCTAACCATTACCTTCTGCCCGAGTACACTCTTTCCCCCAATGTTGGCTCTGACCGATCCTGGGTTTACAACGTTGCATATGATGTGAGCGAAGGCGAGGCCGAACCTCAGACTCTGGCCATTCGATTTGCCAACAGTGACAATGCTGAGGCTTTCAAGAAGGAATTCGAAGCTGCTCAGAAGGCAAACAAGGAGATTTTCGAAAAGGCTTAGAGGGCGAGTGTGTACGTAAGGACATGACGCGACTAGATGGAGCAGTAGACCTGTTCAGGGGTACTGCTTTGTAGCTTATATGTAAGTAGACAGCTATTTATGAAATTAATAACCCATAATCTACGTATATGCCGCTTCTATTTGTCAAATTATACTGAGCAGATTGACTTTAAGACGTTCTTTGCTTTGGCCGAGTTTCTTCATTGATAGCTGTTCGTTCGCCCCTTACTAGAGCCATCCGTTGTATGAGACCTACATAGCTCCCTTAGGTGAGCACCTAGACTTCAAGGACCGGGAGGCCATGAAATAGACATGAAAACAACGAACTACTGCCTTTAAGATTGTCATACTACTAAATGGTATATAGAGAATAAACCGATTATTCCCCGTAATTTTTATAGTTCCTGTGCAGTATTGGCTCGTTGAATCAGCGCTTTCCATAATGAAAATCTGGGGTATAACCTACCCTAATCAGCAATCAGTCAATTTCAGTTTTTCTAGGTCCACCTGTAACCATACAGAGTCAGTGTGAGAAAGGAATATACCTTGTTAGTCTTGGTTATAGCTTTTGGAAGCACAGGATAATATGGTCGATCCTCTGATATTTCCTCCTAGCAGACGAAGAAAGTACAGAAGAGCTGTCAGGCGAATTCAACGGAGACAACGGAAAAACGACAAAGACTTGAGAATACTAGACAAGATCAAGCGGCCTGCTAGATATAATACTATTCGCCGATGGAGACTAGGTAGGAGAAGAAAAAGTGGTACACCAGTTTCTACTTCTACTAATACTCATGTTCGATCCAGGTTTTCGCCGAGCAAGACTGACAACACGCAGTGGAGAGAAGCTCTCACCACCAGCGTTAAAAGACACCCTATTTTGACTCAGATCAAAATGGTAGAAGAAAGATGGTCCTCTATGCACAAGCAGGCAGATTTGGCTATGAGGTACCTGAGAAGTGCTTCTTTCGTCATGAACCATGCACAGAAGGTAACAGCCCGAGGAAGCCGATCCAGGACCCCACTTCGAAGGCGACGGCGACAGCGAAAATTTCAGTTGAATCTGAAGTGGTAATATTTTGTATTGAGCTTTACATAACCAAAAAATAAAGAACGCACACGATCCTTGCCGACGTACTCAGTGAGCTAGGCAGATTTAGACCTACAGGCTTGCTTCTCTTCCTGGTGCCGCTGTAACACATTTTCGTAAGTTACAGCGCATTATCAATAAAATGCTCAAGAAAAATACCCGTAGGATCTCTTCATCGGTGATTTCTTCTGCATTACCATATATACTCTAGATATTCATTATCTTCACATCTCATCGAGCGGCTCAGCACTATATGTTAGGGCTGCACCCTAAATGTCTCGACTCCCCAAAAGTGACTGCATTCCCAGATATACCACACACCAACCTTTTCACTCATCTAGTTTAGTTGATCTTTTACCCAGACACAGAACTCATAAAAAAATCATTAACATCAAAATGGTGAGTGGAGAATAAAAAGCTAGGATGAACATGCGCATAAGGCAAAGAAGGAATAGAAATGCATCATAAAGTTATTATCAGTCTTTGGCGGATCTTTCTTGCGGTATTATGATGGTGTTCGACAAAATTATCAAGAGAACTTGCGATATAGTGGCATAGTATACCGAAATGCTCTTTCGACCCCTTCAAAGCCCCTGCTGTGTGTTAGGGTAATAGCTATGAGAGTTTATTTGCTAACATTTTCCAGAGCGACAAGAGTGCCAACCCCATGAGAGATCTCAAGATTGAGAAGCTCGTTCTCAACATCTGCGTCGGTGAGTCTGGTGATCGACTTACTCGAGCTGCCAAGGTGTTGGAACAGCTGTCTGGTCAGACCCCTGTTTTCTCCAAGGCTCGATACACCGTTCGAACCTTCGGTATCCGACGAAACGAAAAGATCTCTGTTCACGTTACCGTCCGAGGCCCCAAGGCTGAGGAAATTATCGAGCGAGGCCTCAAGGTTCTTGAGTACGAACTCCGAGAGAGAAACTTCTCCACCACCGGTAACTTCGGCTTCGGTATCCAGGAACACATTGATCTCGGTATCAAGTACGATCCCAATATCGGTATTTACGGTATGGACTATTACGTTGTCGTTGGCCGACCCGGTTACTCTGTCGCCCGAAGAAAGCGAACTCGAGCCAGTGTTGGCAAGTCTCACCAGGTTTCCAAGGAAGACTCCATCAAGTGGTTCAAGCAGAAGTACGATGCTTCCGTCTTGTAAATGATTTAAAAGTGACTTCAATAAAGGTGACTAGTTAATGTTAGAAGACGATGGAACGCAACCAAAAAAGCATCTATTAAATATAATGGTATTGTCTGTTAAAAATTCAACGGGTTTTGTAAACACATTCTCATGTGGTAAAAAAAGGCAAGATCAGTCTCGTATTCCATTCCAGTTTACTATTTGAAGGAGAAAGAATAGTAGATTCTATATTACTTTGTTTTATACCACCCTGCCAAAATTATTATTTGATCTTTACGTCTTCTTCCTCACTTTCATCCAGAGTAGAACTGTCAGAATATTGACCTTCTTCAGGATCTCCTCCTGTAACGTAGCTGCGGTATGAAGCTGTAGCCTGATGCAGACTCCACCGTAGTAGAATGGTGTACAGCTCCCTGAACGAAAACTCCGGCCATAGGGGCTTAATGAACACTACAGTAGCTCGCTCATTACACTGCCAGACCATGAAATTGCTAAGCCGTTCAATGCCGGACGTCCGGATCAATATGTCAATGGGGGGAGAGTCTGCCGTGTAAAGATGCTCATCAATCAACTGCTCTGATATGTCACTGATACGGAGCTCTCTGCCCTTAACTTTCTTCACAATAGCCTGCACGGCCTGCGTTATGTCATCAGATGAGGTATATGGGAAGCAGATATTCAGGGTGACTTTATTGTTGTTCTTGGTGATGTCCATGGCCCTATCTGCCACCTCTTTGACGTCCTTTGGTACCAGGCTCCTGTTACCGAGGATTTTGATTTTTATGCCATACTTCTCTGCCAAATCACCATTTTCACAGATCTGAACCAACCGGGACTTTGCTATTTCCATCAAATCATTGACTTCCCGCTTCGATCGCTTGAAATTCTCAATTGAAAATGCAAACACCGTCACCGTCTCTATTCCAGCCTTGTAGCAGAACTCTAGAATGGACGACAGCGTATCAAAGCCAGCACTATGTCCTTCCGAAGTTTCCCACTTCCGCTGACGAGCGTATCGCCTGTTGCCATCCATAATTAAAGCAATATGTCGCGGGATGGGTCCCGCCTTCAATATGCCAATGAGCATATCCCTCACCTTGGAGGTAGCATATTTAACCAGAGGAAACTGAGTTATAGCGCCTTCCATATTTTATCGATCGTATCAGCTTTATAATACAATTAGAAAGTGTTCTCGACCTGTTCGAGCTGCTCGATGCTATTTTGCCCAATGCCAGATCACCACTCTTTACAATATTCCTCTCTCAAGTATAAGCTTGTGGGCACAAGACAATATGCAAAATATTTACCTCTACCAGTAAAAGTCAGAATGCAAATAAAAATGAGATTATTAAGCACTGGTGCCTCGTTTCTCTGCACGACTGCCAGTGAAAGTGCTGAAACTCAGTATTTCCACTAACCCACCAAAATTATAAGCCGTAGGTAAGTTCACGGAAACACAGTGCCAAAACTTCAGCCGGGTTTTAGCGTTGTAACTCATCGAGATCAGCGCCCAACTTAGCGCAAACGGAGAAATCCCCGGGCATTCTCCTTACAAAATAATCAGGATCCGACTGACTGAAACCAATTAGATTGAGAATTGTTCTTGTGCTTTAATATTCCGGATCACATCGCTCCTTGTCTCCTGCAAATATAGCTCATCACCATGCTCCGATTGGCCAAATTGTCCGTCCGGAGACCCCTCAACTCGCATGTTGCATGCCGATTAGGTGCTATTCGTCATAAATCGATTCTTTCGGAGACTATTGATTCCGTGGTGTCGACGGTTACTGGAAGGCCCAGCAATGTAGAGCTCAAGGAAGCAGTAAAGAAGGCCACAAAACTGGTTGAGCCTGCCACTCCAATCAAAGACCCATTTTCCATTGTGTCTAAAGAAATGTCTTCTTTGGCGAAGGATATTGCCTCGTTGATTGGATCCGGTCATCCTACTCTTGACAAGGTTGCTATCTACTATTTTCAATCTGAGGGCAAGCATGTGCGGCCCCTGATAGTTCTTTTGCTTTCTCGAGCTCTTTCATACATTCCCGCTGAAGAACTAGGGGCACGAGATGAAGAGGATGTGAAGGCATATCCGCCGATGAAAGGAGAGGGAATCGATGATCCCCTGTCTCCCCTTAGTGTATTGCATGGAATTAACCCCAAATTAGTTCTGAATCCTCTATCCAAACCCCAAGTCCCTCTCCCATATGAGACCAATGGAATTTTGCCCAAGCAGCGGCGTTTGGCCGAGATTGTTGAGATGATCCACACAGCGTCCTTGCTGCATGACGATGTCATTGACAACTCTGCTACTCGACGAAACAGGCCTAGTGGCAATATTGCCTTTGGCAATAAAATGGCCATTCTTGCTGGTGACTTCTTACTTGGACGTGCCTCTGTAGCCATTGCTAGACTTCGAAATGCCGAGGTCATCGAGCTTCTCTCCACCACCATTGCAAATTTGGTGGAAGGTGAATTCATGCAGCTCAAAAACACCGCTGTTGATAATACTGTTACAGCCAGTCAAGCGTCTTTTGAGTATTACATCCACAAGACGTACTTGAAGACGGCATCTCTCATGTCCAAGTCATGCCGAGCTGCGGCGGTGCTATCTGGAGCCCGCCCTGAAGTGGTAGAAGCGGCATATGGCTATGGCAGAAATCTCGGTCTCTGTTTTCAGATTGTGGATGATATGCTGGATTACACTGTGTCTGAATCTGAGCTGGGTAAGCCTGCCGGTGCAGATCTGGAACTAGGATTGGCTACTGCTCCTGTTCTTTACGCCTGGGAGCAGTTTCCTGAGCTAGGCACTTTAATCCGACGCAAGTTTTCTGAGCCCGGAGATGTGGAAACTGCCAGGAGCTTAGTTAAAAGAGCAGGAGGGGTGGAGAAAACTAGACTGCTTGCTATCAAATACGCCGAGGCTGCGAACAAGGATCTGGAGATACTGCCTCCTTCAGATTCGCTAGAGGCTTTGCAGGGTCTTACGAGGGCAATACTAGAGAGGAGAAAGTAGTATCTCCTCTGTTGTAGTTTTAGTGCTCTGATGCACCGATAATTGTAAATAGCTGTACTATGGGCTAAGCGCTCAATAATAGAATGTAAACACATCTTCATACACACTTGGCAACTTCACTTCTTTTCTCAATCAGAAAATGCCTGCTACGAAAAATTACTTCAAGTTTCACGATAAAGGCGATAGCCAGCCAGAGGATGGTCTTATGGACGAGCGGGATTTTCATCTCAGCCCTAATATCGCATTGATTCCCATACGGCTAGAACTGGGAATTTACAAGATACTCCAAGATACCCCGATGCCAAATCCAGGCGAAGTTGTACCTGCTTATACTCTGGTTTCACATGGTATTCTTACCCATACTTACTCGCTGTTGCCCGAAAGAATAGATCCTTCAAGGCCCCTGTCTCTTCGCCCCATTGCAGTTTATTCCAGTCTGTCACGATATCTGTCTCACGCACGAATCAAAGATCTGTCCAGTTTTGATGTTCCTCTGAATGTTAGGGCCAACTGGGATACAGAACAGCCGAGTGTAATTAAGCTGGTCTTCCCTGAACAGGACCCTGGTCTTCTCTCCAAGCCTTTGGTGCAGTTCCAAACAAGCCAAAGTTTCTCGTATCAGTGGAATAGCTGCGAATATCCACCTGGATCGGATGAACATGTGTGTTTCCTGCACAGGCAATACACAGATCAAGGATTTAGTACGGCCGTTGCTAGGATCGTGCCGGCGAAGTTCCGCAGTCCCAAGGATGGCAAACGGGAAATGGCCATTGAGATTGACGCAACACTGGTGAATCCTGCG
Organism: Zygoascus biomembranicola; assembly: GCA_030556875.1. Lineage (NCBI taxonomy): Eukaryota > Fungi > Ascomycota > Dipodascomycetes > Dipodascales > Trichomonascaceae > Zygoascus > Zygoascus biomembranicola. The sequence goes on from JAKTUV010000014.1 coordinate 114,833, forward strand.
ATAGCGTTACTATCGTGGTTTGCGGCCGAAAATCGACTTAGAGCTTTCCCGGGCAAGATATTCCGACGTCTGTTTATGGAGCCACCCACTCCACTGTATAACACAGCTTTCGAGGATGATCCTCAGTTACTAGTAAGAACTCCAAAATCATTCAGCCAGAACTCTGACGAAGATTCTTCTGATGAAGATTTCGGAGAGAACAAGATTGAACAGATCAAAGTGTTCCAAATTGCAATCCTCAGCCAGTACCAGATTCCCCAAAAAGTACTGACCCGTCTAACTGCGGAGTCGAGTATTTTTGCCCAATCAATTAAACAAGAATTTGGCATGATAGAATAGAATAGAATTGAATCGAATGCTTATAATCGGGGATTTGCAGTGCTGTAGGCCATTATATTAGTTGGATCAAGTGGGCCCGCGTCGCGAACACCAAAAAACCCAACTACGCGTTTTCATTTTATCATCAGCCCAGCATGTTCTCGTCACCAATAAGAGAACAGCCCAGAAGGCCGCTGAGGGACATTACAAATGAAGTTTCTGAGCCAGGAATACTTACACCAGAAAGTTCGCCTGCAAAGCGAATCAAAATATTCCATGATGAGGTCGACAATAGCAGTAAGAAGTTGGTTCGAGACCCATTTCTCTGTGCAAAACCGCAATTCAGACGACTGAACGGCGAGTTGGGAGGCAAACATGCTAGAAAAGCGCAAGAATTTACATTTTTACAGTCACATGAAGTGGTCAGACAGTATGTGTCGACATCCAAGGGGATTCTTGATCTGAATACAACGCCCTTTTGCATGACATTCAGCCAAAGCGATAAAATCAACTGGGTTGGAACTGAACAGGGAAAAATTGAAAGCTGGGATAATGTTGATAATATCAGCGTATTCGATACCGCGGTGACGGATATGAGCACCTGCCAGAGCTCTATCTGCTGTGTTTCTCGTGGTTCTCTGGCCATTCTGGATAAAGAAAGGAATATACGGACCTTTTATCTTTCTCCGACAGGAGGAGCTATCAAACAGGCTCGCTATCATCCAGAAAATCCCCATCTTGTTCTCACTTCTAGTCGAGGAGGAGAAATTGGGTTGCATGACGTTCGCACATCAACTGTCGAAACCTATTTATTTACCAACACCCACGACGTCAAGACAGAACGGCGGTCTCTTCAAAAGAGAAAGAACGTTAGCGTAACTGCATTAGAGTGGATAGATGACAATAAGGCTGTTAGTGGCTGCGAAGCAAATCTATCGTTGAAAATCTGGGATATCAGGAAAATCTACAAATCTACTGCCCGTGCTGGGCTTATTGGCAGTACACCAACTCCAGCGGATAGTAGGGATTATGGAGTATCATCCTTGGTAGTGGACCGTGGCGATAATAAAGTCTGGGCTCTGGGACTAGACTCTAAGATAAGATCCTATTCCTTGAGCCACCCGAAGGCTGGAGTACTCGATACTTTGTCATCCCCGTCTTTGGATGTCCGCTCATTCTATACCAAAATGGAACTTTTAGAGCAACCGCATGGAACTTATCTTATTAGTGGAGGATCTGAAGGTGGACCATTGATCTTTCCACTTCCTAACCGTCGTATTCCACTACCGAGCACTCCTATTGCATTGAAAAATGGACACAACATGGAGGTGACTTGTGTAAGTGTTGACCAGAACACAGGAGATATATTCTCGGCATCCGATGACGGTATTGTGAGAAAATGGTCTTTGTCTGAGGAGATTTACACTGCGTTAAAAGAACAAGACGTTCGTCATGAAGAGTTATGGAATAACGAGCTTGGATGGGCAGGAGAGTAGTGTATGTACATATTATCATTAGCTAAAATGAAACTCAATGATAACAAGCTACTCTTGCTTCATGGTGTTTATTAATAAGGTTTACTTATTGATGCAAATTATCACCTAGCCCAATAACTTGTAATTTCCTCCAATGAATTCCAGTTTCTGGTCTTCAACAAGATAGGTGAGATACTGTTCCAGCTCTTCCTGTGATTTTGTATAAGGAGTTTCTTTCGGTACAAGCATCTTGAGAAATGAGTGTACCTGGGCTAATGGTTTGGGACCCAGATTAGTGAGCATTCCGACAATATACTGCCAGTACACCTTCATTTCTTCAGCAGCGCGCTCCTCTGCTGACTGCACTGCGGAGCCTACTACATCATCAGAGGAGTATTTCGTAGTGCCCGCATCTTCCTTTTCGAGTACCTCAAAATCGCCATCTGACGTCTGTCGGATGACGCCTTTGTTTACCCAGTATCCAAGAGCAGCTTTAGTCGACGCTTCGCTGAGTTTGGTAGCATTTTGAATAAAGGCGGCAGATTTCTTTCCAGTCTCAAAGTGTATAATGACAGCAGCTTGGTCGGGTGCTACTTGAAACTCGACGGTACGGTCTGCAAGCGATAGCTCGATAGTGACCAGGCCAAGGTTTTTGATCCAAGACAGATTTCTGCCAGGTTTCAGTCTAGTATAATTAAATGCATAGTGATCCAATTGCTCTTGAATCTCTGAAGGGAGAATGAGCTGCTCTTCACGGAAAGGAGGCCAGAATAAACGAGAAACAACGCTCGCTTGGACATGCCGGTTTGAAAGAGAGGATGTGTCTCGAATACGCCCATTCATTTCCTGAGACTGGGCCATATCTCTCATCATGACGTCGAGCGACTGAAGTTCACGCTCCTCAAAACGTGATCGAAATGCTAGGAAGCTTTCAATAGTCTTCTCCGCTGGTACATTCTGAGACAGTAGCTGATTGGCAAAAACGGTCATAAGCTCGCGTACGAACACCTCTTTGTTGTCATATATAGATAACAGAGATCCGACAATATCTTTCAGACTTTGCTTCATAAAATCAGGAGGGGCATCAACCGGATCTGGGTTCCAAGAGAGGTCCAGCATGTCGTCTTTGTACTCCTGGTCATCATCGTTAGATTCATGCAGCAAGCCTTTCAGCTCGCTGAGTGTGCCAGACGAATCATTTCCAAGCAACCCAGAAACGATGACAGGAATAGTGTCGTCTCTATCGCGAAGATATCGCCTTATCGGTCTTGAGACTTTGTCAAGAAGGACTCCTCGGTTGTCTATGATTCTGAATGCCTGCACTGTACGAATATACATCGTCACAATATCAGCTGTATTAGTCCCTCCTTGCAAAAGCTGAGTAGCACATGCCCTTTGGAACATGTGAACTGCTTTAGCTCTTTGGAGGGGCGTATGCATTGCCTCTCGTAGGTCTTCAATTCCCTCAGTGCTATAAGGGAGGCAGTAAACAAGGTCATAGAGTTCCGCAGTTCTCAGGCGAACCAGGGCGTCCCGTCCCAACTCAAGTAAGTACTGCTCTAAATCACCGTACCTCTCCAGCATGCCCTCCAAATTGGCTATGAGATTCTTGTTCATCCATTTTTCATAGTCTGCCCAGACACTCTTCTCCCACATTCGAGCAAAGTTCTTCTGTACATATTGCTCGACTTCTCGAACCAATGCCTGAGAAATCGCTGTGTCTATTTTCTGGTGGAGCCCAAACCGGTCCAATGTGATCAGAACATCTCTCAGGGTGTCGCTCGGCCGGTGAATAGGATGCACCTCCAAAAAGTTCATAATAACCTCATGAAATCGCCGGCCTTGCATGAAATAGCCAACAATATGTATCAATGACTCATGGAATACTTCGAATACTTCACTGGAAACTTGAATATAACGAAATGGTCTGATATAGAACTCTTCAAGCCCGATAGCTCTTTTGCATTTCTCGGCTAGCTCGCTCGCATCTCCTTCTTTACCACTCTGACCGCCCTTCTGCGCACAATGTTAGACACTCTGTTGAACAAATAACCTCAGGATACCAATACTCACCTCGTTCAGCTCCAGCATTCCCTTCCCTACTCCACCGAGATGGTTGATCACCAGATCTTTACGCAATTAGTTAACCAGACCGTTGTGCTGTATCATCTCATACTCACTCGTATACTTGTCTACTAATTCCTTCTCAAAATACGGGAGATAAACCAAACAGTTCTCAACTTCTACACCAGGTTCTTCCATTAGCGAAGGTCCGCGTTTGCACTCCAGTCTACAACATACCTGACCACCCGTCATCCGTAGGGCTCATCCAGCTCAACAGCTCCTCAAAAGCTTTCTCAGCTACATAATCTTCTCCTACATAAATCCTTCCTTCCAGCAGTTGCGATCTCACGTATCCAACAACCTTCTCTGACCCTCGCGTTCTCATGCTGGCTGGTACAAAACAAAAGCCGCATGCCAAATCAGGGATTCTTTATTTTGAAATGCTGGTATTTCCAAATCGTGCAAGTGCTTTATTTACCAACCATAATAATATTTTATATTTCAGTAAATATAGGAGGAAAAATATGCAAATCAGAGAATGAAAAATTGATCTGGTTAAATGCTCAGTAACATAAAAACAGCAACATAAATACAGAGCTAAGAACAATCCATATTCAGCTTATCAATGTCACTTCTGGTGAATAAGAAGAATTTATTCTAGCAACTAATAGTGTCTAGCCTGATGAAATATAAAAAATATAGAAACAGAGTGATTAACACACAAAGAATGACAGGAATTGAAGAGTAGAAAAAGTTTAGTTTTTTGGCTTTCAAGCCATAGCAAAAGCAACAACCCCGGCTGCCAGGAGCACAGAACCTGCTGAACTTTTAATATTATTCGAAGCAGAATTTAGCTTCTGGTCAGGGGACCCTGTGTAGGTAGCATTGGTATCAGTTCGATTTCGCAGATTATCTTTTACGGCAGCAATGCCAATAATAGAATTTTTCTGATGCAACTTGCTCCTATAACTAGAAGTAGCGTTTAGGGTGGAGTCTTCAGAGGGCTCCGTCATGGCATTTTTAACTTCTCCGGTGCTGTTAGTTGCTGGGGAGTTTATAACGGTAGAGGGGTCGCCTTCTTCATCTGGTACCTCATTGTTAGTATTATCTCGGTCTGTAGTATCGAGATCAGGAAGAGGGAATCGATCGGCCAGACCGCCCTCTTCCGGATCCCTAATAATAGCGGAGGGCGCACTAGAAGGTGTAGCAGAAGGGAAGGCCGAAAATGCCAGTGTAGTTGAGTGAGCAGCCTCTGAACCTGTTTTTGGCGTATTTGGATCCAAATCTTCCAAGGGTTGCTCGGGAGAAGGTTCAGGAATGGAAGGAGTACTAGGTTCCAGCTCAGGTGTAGAAGGAGGTTCTTTTTCCGGTTCACTCGGGGATACAGGCTCCTCTTCAACAGGCTGAGGCTCCGATACAGGATAATCCTGAATGGGCTGAGGAGTAGAAGAGGGAGAAGAAGATGGAATAGAAGAAGGAACAGCTTCTGAATTATCACCCTTGTTGGTTTTAAACCATGGGAATTTGAACTTGGGGAATGCGACGGCAGCTTCAACTTGGCTTTCATCTTCGTCTGTTCTTGTTACCGGGGTAGTAGTCTCACTGCTGCTCCCTGCAGCATCTGTGTCCATATCTGAGCCACGAACCAATCGTTGGAAAGGGCGTCCATATCGATCTCGAAAAGGTGCACGCTCCGGGGAACTGTCATCGTCTGGGCCTGTGCAGTCATCATCTTCCTCGTCTTCATTGACAGGGGAAGTATTACTCGGGGCTCTAGAAAATTCCGGAGCCTCAGGAGGATAATAATAACCTGGGGGTGCGTACCCAGGAGCAGGGGGATAACCTTGATATTCGCGGTAGCGGGGATGCCCAGGAGGAGGAGGAGGATAAGGATAGGCATTATATGGTCCGGAGTCAGAGTCAGTATTATCGCAGTCCTCACTGACTGCAGTAGTATTCTCATCAATTAGATCTTTGTCAGGCAGGTCTTTTTTCACAATAGTGTTGTCTGCAAGAGTACGAGCCTCGAACATTTCCAAATCGTAGTCGTCATCGTCCTCTTCCATATCACCAGAAACTTCTAAGCTGCCATGTCCGGTCCACTCGTCATGCTCCGATAGCTCATCTGAATTATAAGCCGGCTGTGAGGGGACGGGAATAGGAGCAGTAGATCCAGGGGTGCCTTGACCGACGAGACCAGTATGCCATTTGGAACCGTCGTCAGAATCATCTCCATTATCACAGTCGTCCTCATCATCATCATCCTCATCCTCACCGTAATAGAAGCCGCTTTCGATAAAGGGAAAAAGTTGCTTCAAACCAAGGTAAGATGAGGTAATTTCAGATGAGGGCCCACAGGTACTGTCAATTAGGGCCTGCAGAGTGGAATCAATTACAACAGGGGCAGCACAGGCTTGAGAGCAAATATCCCGTAGACCGACAATTTGCTGACACTGGCAAGAGATATCAGTTGAGGCACAAGCGCCGAACTGTTGAGTTGCCATTTCTTTGCATGCCAGGTATTCAGGTGTATCCTAAAGTTAACGATTTTGTCATCTACACGGTAAAAACCAGAACCATAATTATGGTCCTGACAGGGAATTTCGTACACAGCTGGGCTCGATCTGTTTGAAGAGTGCGTCTGGATAAACCGGAGCCGCTAAGGCCATATGGCAAGGAAGAACACCACAAACCAGAGCAACCAATGTGGGCTTTCGCATTTCAAATTTTTCGGATTCGGAGAGCAGTAGTATAACAGCACTATTTCAATAGTTCGAGAGTGGTGTATGAGAAAGAAGACGGAGGGAAAGCAGAGAGTTTATGTACGTGGGGCAGCGGTGTCGGGGTGCCAAAGTTATGGTACTAGATCACTCTACTACAACAGCGTCAGGAGAATGAATCAGAGATACTCGTAATGAAATAAGTACCAATTATCAATCGGGTCTATTTCATGGTTTTTCCAATATTTTTCAAATGGCTATTGCTGCTGCAACACACACAGCAGAGACGACGCTAACTGGTCAGCATGCCACACCGTAGATTAGACGGCTCAATGGCCTAAGGAGCTACCTAAAAGAGGTCGATATAATGCAGCATGGGAAAACCCGATCTAGAATAGGAGCAGAACAAGGTAAAATTTGCCCTGAGTTGTGGAAGTACTCTTTCATGCCAAAGTCCGCTGACTTATGGAGTTCCAACCACTTCGAGATTTCAAAATTGATGACCAAATCAAACCAGTAAGCAAAAAGGCATGCCTGTACACAGACTAACAAATATGAATGCTATTGGATTTGAACGGAAACTGTAATTGAGCCATTGAGGATGTTTTAGGTGGGATTAGGGACAATCAGAATCATAGCATCTATACCAGAGAGCCATATCCAAGTACCGTAAATGGTAACAGCCTGATATCCTACTCGGAGTAGAATTATACGAAGATGATATTTCATACTTGAAAAGAGGATTCAAGCCGAGGTTCTTTATTTATCAAGTACTAATTGCAGGCTCTATCACAGCGACTAGTGGGCCAAAAGATCCAGGTAGTAAGAAATTGAAAGCCGCTAATAAACTCCTCTCCCGAGGTTAAAACCAGCCAGCAGGGAATAGAAGGCCGACAGACCATCTTTATATTGTTAAAATAGAATCTCCAGCTAGAGATGTTTATTTATTTTCCCACTGATAAGATCCGATGAGAGTTGGGAGGTTTCAGTGCGTGTAATAAATATCATCCACATTACCCCCACTATTTGCCTATCATATAGCCGCCGATTAAGTCTAGACTTGAGATTTAAACTTTATCCTGCTCACTAATTGTTAGATACAATCAGCTGTTATCCGCTCAAAGGATAGCAAACACCTTGAAATTGTCCTTTTAAACCAATACTTTAAGAATTTTATTTCGCAGGCCATACCTGGAATTATAAGAAATGCCCCCTACTGTGACTATTATTGGTGCTGGAATATCCGGTATTAAAGCCGCCGTCGACCTGACCAAGGCCGGTGTCAAGGTCATTTTGCTTGAGGGACGGGACAGGATTGGAGGCCGAATCAAAACGTACTATCCCTATGCCAATAATCAAGAAGTCCATTACGACGTGGGTGCTTCTTGGCTGCACGAAACCCTGGAGAACGAATTGTTCCCATTTTGTGTGGAGAAGAAGGTGCCGCTTTACTACGACGATGGCGGTGTCCAATTCTACTTTGATGGCAAGCCATTGGACCCCGAAGAGAAGACATTGAGAGCTTTCTCGGACTTTATTGGATCTACCAAAATCAAGGCTGAAAAAGAACTATCTGCTGCTAAGACGGAAGATCGAGAAGCCAAAATCCCTACTGTAAAGGACTTCTCTGTTGAGTGGGCTGAAAGCTTTCCTCTGTTAAGTGAATATAACAAAAAAGTCTTGCCTCAATTGGCCCGAAATGCCGAATTATATATCGGAATTCCCTGGGATCGTATTTCGATCGAGGCTTCTGGAGGACCTGCTGGTGCTGGCAGAGACGCTTTTGTCAAATCTGGCTATACCTCTGTTTTGAACTTGGTATATGATCAAATTGATAAGAATTTGTTCGAGCTACACCTTGAAGAAGAAGTTAAGAGCATTGAGAGTGCCAATGGCAATGTCAAAGTTGGTACTACCAGTGGTAAGGAGTATGTTTCAGATTATTCGGTGGTCACTATTCCTTCAGGCCTGCTCAAGGCCATTGATTGGAAATCCCAACTGCCTCCCAAGCTGGAAACCACAATTAAGAATGCCCACATGGCTAAGTTATCTAAGGTAATTTTTGAATTCGACGAGGTATTTTGGCCCGAGACTCTAGACCGAATGTTTGTTCTTGGAAAGGATGGAGATGAATTGGAACCTGGTTCTTTCCCTGCCATGTTTGTAGCAGGAAATAGAATCTGGGGTAGGCCTGCTCTGATTACGATCCTTGGCCCTCCAGTTTCGACTCATCTTGAGAAGCACCCTGAAGATGCATTCAAATACTTGGAACCGGCTCTCACAGCTATTTCCGCTGACGGTAAATCAGTCCTCAAGCCAAACAAGACCATCGTCACAGAGTGGCAGGACGATAAGTACAGTCAGGGCTCCTATTCGGCTATTGCCGTTGAAGATAATGGGTGGGAAATTATCAATTCGTACAAGACTGGTGCGGACAATATACGATTTGCTGGCGAGCATACTGTCACAGAAGGAGATGGATGCGTTCACGGAGCATTTGCATCTGGCAAGCGAGAAGCAGCGTATATTTTGGACAAATTGAATAAAAACTGAGCTTAATATGGAACGGTTTGTTTGTAAAATAAAATAAAATAAAATAAAGAAAAAAAGTGAGATCGATAATGATGTTTACAGCTATTTTCCAGCATCTCATTGTGTGAGCCCCACCGACCAAACTAAACCTCCGATCTAATCTAACGTTCTAGCACGCGAAACACGAGTGACTTAACCGACCGTGTAAACTAATCATATACGCCACACTCGCATGGTACCAGAGGATTCTAGGGCCACTTTGTTATGAGTTTGTTTGCTCCGCTGATTGAGCGCGAACAGGGTCGATACGAGTCTTTTCTTCAAAACCAGGATCAAGCAGCAGATGAGTATCTACAAATAGTTGATCGCTCCACTGTCAAATGGATCCGCAATGGGATGATATTGCGCTCTTTCCAGTACTCTACGGAGCAAGTGATATGTGCATCTTTGGCGACGTTTCGTCTAGATCAATCAGATCCACAGCACATGACGGCGGTCATATTCATGTCCGACATGGCATATATCTACCAGCTGAGTGGAGATAGCTACGTGAGAAGCATTCCTATAATAGTAAAAAACGTCTTTCCTTTTGACAGGGGTCTGGTGCTAGAGAGAGACATGGGCGCAGATTTGGATAATATCTTGCCTAAGTTCTTCACCTTGACAGATCCAATGATGGAATTGGGATTGGTCGGTGCTTCTTCGACTTCTTCCATATCCCCGTTTGAGGAGATTATTTATTTTGGGCTCACAAGCAAGGTTGATCTGTGTCTGACCAGAAACACACAGCTAGGAACTGTTACTGTTTACCACATACGACAGCTTTTCGCCTCGAAAGGAAAGAGTGTTAGAGTTTCTCGTCGACATTCGGCCAAAAGGCGTTCTTCTTCGTTGCCCTTACGAGGTCATGAGAATGAGTCTTCAGGAGAGATCGACATAAGCACTTCTCTGGAGAGGCGGCTCTCGTTCAACATGGTGGAAAATCCCATTACTGCTGATCGAATGGCTTCTGGTGACGGCTTCGGAGACCTGCCTGATATTACTTTACCTTTAAATATCTCTGGAATGAAAAAAGATGCTATTTTGACACCTATTGACACCGTCGAATGCAAGGATACTGAGATCACCGCTTTCGTTCTGCTCTCGGGCAATATTGAGGCGGCCACTTTACTAAACAAGAATAATCATACTATAAGCTTTGCATATTATAAAAAAGCTGCGGGGCCGGTTGGAATTCCAGCGAAAGAGGAAGCGGATTCGATTCAGGCTAGAGATGGGATACCAGTTAGCGGTAGAGATGAGAATGAGCCATCGACCCTGCTTGTTCTAACTGAACAGGGCACCATTTGCCTATATAGCCCTTTCCTCAAACTTATGTCAACTCCTTTGAAGACCGACGATCACTGGGGTGAAATACTTGGTTTCAAATCCAGCAGCAAGAATACCGTTTGTATCGAGACTTCGGCAGGAATTAAGCAAATAGAGGTGGTACTTGATCCTCTGAACCAGCTTGTGATAAAATGTTTCTCTGCCCTCGATTGCATGCTAGAACCGGTCTCTAAAGAATATCTGAAATTTCTCTGGGCTTCGGCATTGAGCATGACAGGATGCGACGAAGTTGCCGCTTTTGTGGCAGCCATTCTTAGTTGTACCCTAGATTTTGGTCCACAATTCCTAGAACTGAGATTTCCCGAGAAATTTGCAGTTGATTCCTCAGCTATTATCGAGTCTCGAGCCTGGGATTGGTGCCTAGATGAAGTTTGCATTGAGGATGAAATACTTATTTATTTGCAGCACGCTTACCAGTTGACGATGAGCAATTTTGGCTCACAATTCGATTTTAGCCATGTAAGGCACTATATTATAATATGTCTCCATATTATGAGAGAGGAGTACAAACTTGATCTCAATTGTGTTGGAGAAGTAAGGCTTTTAGGGAAATTGCTGGGCCTACATGCATGGCTAGGAAAATGGAGCGAAGAGTGGAAGATCTACTATGAAGTCGATTTAAATCTGGAGAAGATAAAATGTGGGTACGACCATTCTTATGTGAAGAACTAAACTAACAATAGATATTGCATGTAACCTCCAGCAGCCACTGGAATCTCCCCCCAGCATACTGAGGTCACTTTACAGCCTGTTTGATGGGCCCATCATACCGTTCCCGACTCTTTCTGAAGTTGGATATTTGGCGAATAAATCGGATCTGGAGGTGACCCCTAAAATCGTCATCTCTCTCCAGCTACTTCAGGCAGTTAGCAACTACTCCGTTATTGATGTTGTGAATATCTTAACCTCGCAGAGAATCACTACTACTGTTCTTCAGCAATACACGGAAGCTGTAAGGATCCCTGTTATGGAGATACTCATGAATAACAGTTTTGGCGTATCTGGAGGGGAGAGCGGAGATGTATACAAACTCCTAGGAAGAGAAGACTTATGCAAGATGATCGAAAGTGGTTCTATAGTATCATCTCACCATGCTGGGGATAACTCGGCTTCACATTTAGCTGGTGAGCTTCCAGTACCTAAGGATATCCGAGCAATTGTTCAAAGTGCTACTGAGCATGATAGCTTGAATGCGTGGGATTACCAGGCAGAGGCTGACAGAATTTCCATCTCCAGACTCATATTCTATCAGGACAGGCGCTTCTACGAAGTTTCAAAACTGCTTCAGTCTTCTCGAATGCAGGTGACCACCATGCATAACGACCCGTCATGGAATGAACAGGATTGGCTTGGTGTACAGCAAGCTTGCTCGAGAAGAACAAGTCTGCGCACGCTTTCCACTGCTATGGGGCGAGCTGCTTTGTTTTATTCTGCACGAAACCCCTTGGTTACCGAAAAATTTCCTATCCCCAAGATGAATTTCAGCTTGTTAATTAAGCCCGACAACGTGACCGTTCCGGTACAAAAGTCGTTCTTGTCTGACGAACAGCTGCAATGGGGACTTTTCCATAACGGAGCATCTTCTGGTATGAGCGTAGCACGAGACGCTGCACATATCAGCGGTAGCTGGATAGTTTTCAATCAACCTGAAGGATTGACTCCTCAGCATGCAGGTTTTCTACTTGGTCTCGGTTTAAACGGGCATCTGAAGAAGCTTGAGGAGTGGCACATCTACAACTATCTTGGACCAAAGCATATTCAAACTAGTATTGCTCTATTAATTGGCATGGCAGCGTCACAGTTAGGCTCGATGAACACAAAATTGACGAAGGTTTTGTCAGTTCACGTGGAAGCACTGCTTCCAATTGGATCTTCTGATCTAAAAGTAAACACGGCGGTTCAATCTGCTGGAGCTGTCGGCATTGGCTTACTGTACTGCGGTAGTCAACATCGCCGTATGACTGATGTCTTCCTGAATGAGATTGACGTTTCAAAAACAAAACGAACTGTAGCAGGTAGACAGCAAGACGAAGAGACGGTGGAGAGGGATGAAGGATATAGACTATCTGCAGGAATTGCACTGGGATTGATAAATCTAGCCAAAGGAGTTTTACTGAATGACAGTCATGTGGTTGAGCGACTACTTGAACTTGCATTAATGCCACGGGATGTACAAACGTCTGAAATCATCGACCAGAGCGTACCTGGCGCATTGATGGCTATTAGCCTTATGTTCATGAAAAGCAACATGAAGGCAGTTGCGAACAAGATAGAGATCCCTGAGTCAGTCCAGAGATATGATTATATTCGCCCCGATTTCCTCCACCTGCGTGCATTGGCTAAGCATGTCATCATGTGGGATAGTATAGGAAGTGATATTGAATGGATCGAAGCGAATATACCATCTGTTTTGAGCGACAGGGTGAATATTTCAGATGCGAGTGCTCTGAATGGAGATAACCTTTCTTATTTCAACGTTTTATCCGGTTTATGCATGGCCATGGGCCTGAGACATGCTGGCACATCCAATGAAGAAGTGAAAGCGTCACTGCTCTACTACCTAGATTCTCTGCTGTGGCTAAGTGAAGAAGAGACAACTAATGGGGACCAGAACAGCACTCAGCGCTCGCTGCTCAATAATTTGAGCTGTATTTGTTTAGCAGCTTGCTCGGTAATGGCTGGCACGGGCGACCTGGAATTATTTCGAAGACTACGAAGATTGTATTCGCGCATACATCACAATGCCCCCCCAGTTGGGTTGTATATAACCAATCAACTATGCATGGGCATCTTATTCCTAGGAGGTGGCCAATACTCATTTGGGCGAAGCCCATTGGCTATTGCTGCTATGATGATCTCTTTTTATCCGTTGCTACCTGAGAAAATTCATGAAAACAGATTTTTTTTGCAGCCTCTGAGACATTTATGGGCACTAGGGGCTGAAAACAGGTGTCTGATAGTTCGAGATGTCCTCACAAACCAACCTGTCTCAATTGACGTGGAAATAAAACACCGAGGGATTGAGGAGACCGCTGTTCTGCACTCTCCCTGCCTAATCCCAGAGCTTGATGCCATCAGCAGCATAACAACGAAAAGCGAGGATCATTTCGAAGTATGCCTAGATTTTGCTAATAGTGCGGATAGCCCATTAGTGAAAGCATTTCAAAAGAATCTGACGATTTGGGTCAAAAAGAGGCCAATTAGCGAGTCTTTGTCATTAGGCAGCAAAGTCGGAATTCTGGTGGACGATGAAAGCTTGACAATTACAGAAAGACTGAGCCGGTCGCTTAATTGGATGCAGGAAGTTGAACCGCTGGATTTCATGGAGAAGAGAGAGTTATTTGCATTGAATGGTGAGTATCAACAGTATGCTATTAGCGAATCTAAAACTAACATAACAGCCGAATCATACATTTCCGCTGGTCTACAAAAATCACCTTTAGACTCTAAACTAGCGTTGAGGAGAATGGCCAAAAATCCCGAAAGCCTGGACGACTATTTCAATTTACGAATCCTATTGAAGTTTTCGGATAAGTGGAAAGCTCATATTGATCTGGTGCATCTGCCGGTGGAGTTGGCGGAGGAAATTAGAATACTACTTATGGGTAGTAAAGCTAGGTTTTAGGCCCATTTTACCCGTAGAGATTTAATTGAAATTGCGGGGATGCAGTGCCAAGATGCTGGCTTACAAAGATTTGGCTCCGGCCATATATGGTATTCTTTTATGTGATCAGACAGGCTGTAGCTTTCCTACCCAATTAGGCAGGACGATTGCGAGGAATTTTGACTCCGACGCCGACACAAAGCGGGTTGTGACACACAACGGCTTATCGGCGGACATAATGGCGGATAGAGATTCCCAATTAAGCTTTTTTTTTCCACATATATGAAAAGCACAGAATATATAGAGTGGACATAGTTGCCATTAAAAAATATCATGGAAAAAGGAGGTGCATATGGTGGCAAGGACATAGAGGACGCTATGGAGGTTAAAATAACTGTAAAGAAAGACGATGAGAGTAGCCATGATATTGAGACCGAGGCCCAAACGGCTGGTCTGAGCAAAGGAGCTGGGGAGATCGGGGAAAATGCCGAACAAGCAGAGGAGCAAGAGAAGGATGAGGACAGCGGAAAAGAGCTATGGTACAATCCTAAAAGGAATATTGTAAGACTAGTAGCAGCATATTACGGATTCGTTGTATTTGGAATGAACGATTCATGTCTCGGAGTTTTGATTCCGCATATGGAGATATACTATGATGTGAACTATATGCTGATATCTATAGCATTCTTGGCACCTTTTGCAGGATACTTGGTAGCTGGATTCGTATGCGACTTTACACATCGTCAGCTTGGACGCTGGGGAGTGTGTGTAATGGGCACATCCCTCCAGCTGATGTCGTACATTGTGGGAGTCACTGCACCGAAGTATTATGGGTTCTTGATTGCACTAGCATTTGGAGGATTTGGTTCAGGATGCTTGGAGGCTTCATGGAATAGCTGGATCAGCAGCATGAAGTATGCCAACCAGCTCATGGGTCTGCTTCATGGATTTTATGGCCTTGGGGGTATCATTTGCCCTACCATTTTCACTGCCATGCTTGCAAATGGATACAAGTGGAATATCTGCTACGCTGTGCTAATAGGCTTTTCATCTCTCAGTGTGTCAATGTCACTGATTGCGTTTTGGGGCGATGGACCGAAGCAGTACATTGCAAGTGTAGATGTGCAAGGAGCCGAAGAAGGAGATTCTGCTATAATGGGGGCGTTGAAAAGCATACCAGTGTGGCTACTTGGGTTTGTCCTGTTTCTCTACGTTGGAGGTGAGGTTGCCTTTGGTGGTTGGCTTACTACGTTCATGATCGAAGTTCGCCATGGCAATTCCGATTCCATGGGTTATGTGTCTACAGGTTATTGGGCTGGTTTGACAGTCGGCAGAATGACCTTGGGCTTTGTAACAGGAGGTCTTACCTTGGAGGAAGTAGCCAATGCCATATATATGAGTCTGGCAATCGCACTGATGCTCTTATTATGGCTGGTGCCGAATCTCTACGCATCTGCAGTTTGTGCTGCCTTCTTTGGAGTAGCCATTGGACCTATATACCCTACAGTTATGGTTGTAGCCAGCAAGAAGCTGCCAAAAAGGTTGCATGTTTCCGGCATAGGTTTTGCTGCTGCTCTGGGTGGCATTGGTGCTGCATTGTTCCCTTTCGTTAATGGAATTCTTTCCGATGCGCACGGTCCCACGTCCCTTGCGCCTCTCATTGTTGCATTATTTGGCGGAATGCTAGTCGCATGGATCATTGTTTCGAAAATCAGCGCGAATATGGGCGATAAGTCTGCATCTGCTGATCCTATATTGCAGAGCACCGCTTCCGGAACGGAGATCACCAGTTCGGAGGATACGGGCCAGGCCGCTTCTACGGAGCTACCAAGATGACTTTTTTGAGTAGATATTTATTAAAATAATTCCTTGACTTGAGATATAATAGTTTCGCGAAGGGCTTTCCTCTTAAACGGTCCAGATAATGATGTCTGGGCCGAGGGAGATAAGCCGCCCTAGACTGATTTTTTGGTAGATATAATAATGATAATGCGATGACAGAGTAATGAGTATTCAAGACTCAGTCAGGGAGGAGATATTGCTAAATATTTAATGTATCTCCCCAATTGATTGACCAACTCGAACAGAATCGCCCGCTTTGATGGTGAACCTAAAGTTCTTAGGAGCTTCGAATACCAAGACTACGGTGGATCCAAGATGGAATCCACCTATTTCTTGCCCCTTAACCAAAGGGTATCCACCAAGAATCTTGCTCGCTGCTTCATAGCTAGCTTCATAGCAAGTGCCGTTTTTAGCCTTCTGCCACATATGGTGACGTGCGGAGGGTTCAGGTTCGTCCGAATCAGACCCAGAGTCAAAACCAGAATCCTGAGCAATTTCATCCAAGGTTTGGTAGTATCGTTGATTGGTTCTCAGGTCCTTGTCAAAATTGACTTGTATAGAGCCAACATTTGTTGCGCCAACCGGGGTCATGCTGAAAAAGCCGTATTTCCACTTTCCAAGCAGAGCAACCCGTTCATTCAATGCTAGAAGGCCCTTCAGCCGTTCTTGGAAATAGGGAGCTACTGAGTAGAGTTCACCGATAAAGTGACGTCGCATCTGGGATACCCAGTTGACAGGAGAATGGAATCGATGATAATCACCAGGTGCAAGGTAAATGACAGCGAAAAATAGCTCTTTTTCAGATTCTGGAGTGAATTCCGGACCTAAAACATCTTTTGTGACAGTGCTGAAACTTTGCAGGTTGGAAAATGAAGAATCAGGCGTAACGGCCTTGTCCCCCCGATCCTTGACTTTCACTAATTCATCATCGCCAATCAGATCATCCAGAGTATAGTTTATGCCATTCATGACGGCGAAATCTTGGTCACGCTCAAAAACTGAAAGGTCTTCACCATGCTTGCTGAAATCGACACTATGAGAAGGGGCTGTTCTCGAAAAACGAGTTCCAAGCAGAGCGTCCAGAGAATAAGTAATGCCTTTGACCTGCTCTACTTGATTATCCTGGATTGCTCCAAGATGCAGTACTTTACCATCCGAAGGAGAAACGATGATGGAGGCCTCGTCGATGGGACGAGCACCAGGCTTAAGCTCTCTATAAAAGAATTCGCCCAGGTTTCGAAACTGGGTCAAATCCTGTTCGGCCATTTCATCGAGATTAGCCCCGAACATGTAAGCGTAAAGCTTATAGCCCGGAGCTCGCATCCAAACAGGCAGAGTGATGTCATTGAACTGACCCCAGAGACGAGAAAGAGCCTTGAGAGGAAGGGTAGAATAAGCAGCAACCTGCCAAGGTTTGACAAGCTTGGGCTTCTTCTTCTGTAGAAGTGGTTGATTTTCTTCATCCTCATCGTCTTCTCTAGACTGTGAGTTTCTCTTTTTGTGTATGACAGTCAGGAGAATGATAGTCACAGCTGGTACAGCCAACCATCTCCAGTTAGCCTGTAGTTTTGAAGCGTTTTTGGCGGCAGTACTGAGGTACTGTTTAGAGGGCACATTTATACCATCAATCCCCCTTGCTTTGATTCGAAAAGACGGTCTCAGTCCCTTTCCAGAGGAAATACCCCGCTTGATAGTCGAAACTGGGTTGTAATAATATAGCAAGTTTCTCTTGGGTCTCGGTATGCTTGGAAAGGGATACTTGTACTGCGGTAAAGGGGTCGACCCTCGAGCCAGCGAGCTCCCGTGCCGGATTCCCGCGGTGGCACTTTGCTTAGACAAAGTAGTCGTCGCTAAACCTGTCGCCATAGACACAGACATGGTGGTAGGGGAGAGAAATACCCTGGGGGCTTTGTGGGCGAGTATGTTGTGCATCCCGATTAGGCTTTCAAACGGTCTCGGTGAACGTGAAGGTCAGAGTAAACACCAAATACCTCAAGACAAGATCTAAGAGGGAGTGTTTTTACCAGGCAAGAGCAATGAACTACAAAATATAGCCGAAATTAAGCGATATAATAAGAATAAAGTTGCCCGACAGCGCGTGGAATATAAAGTTTCTCGTATTATATGTTGGTGTTTGGTGTTCCGTTGGTTGCGATGTCGGTGGCTTCACATGCGGAAGAAATTTTTCATGTGAATGAGATTTGGCAATCGCGTAATGCGGGGTTGCGGAGTTGCAGAATTGGGACGAACATGGTGAAAACATGGGGATAGCTGAGATCGAAACACGGGGATAGGGAAGGTCGAAAGAAATAAAGGGCCTTTTCTTATTGAGAAAAGACAAGTTTCTACTCTGAGTCGGCAAAGCGTTGAATTTTGACCAAACTTTTTGCCGCGTTCGTTATTTAGTTGCCTTCGTACACTTAACAGAACATCGACATTAGACATGCTCATCGGCGTTTCAGGAAGCCCGTGCGCAGGGAAAACCGAAGTTACGCGCTATTTGCATTTACTAGAGTTCAAAAGCCTATATATCTCGGAGGGCGGAAAAGCACATGAAGGTACCAAGAATATTTCCAGTGCCGAGGAAGCATGTTCTGCCGACTCCAGTTACGAGATAGCGGAGAACAGCAACGATGGGCTCACGTTTTCTTCAACTGAGGACTTACTTGATTTTGCTACTGCTCACTGGCGAGAAAACTACGTTGTATCAATTCACGATCTTTCTCTTTTGAATGTTTTGGCGAAACGTCCCTTTTTTCTGCACATCTCTATCGAGGCTCCATTAAAGCTGAGATTCGAGCGAGACAGACACAAGTATGGCCGGAAGGGAGAATCCCTCGAGAAGTTCATAACTACGAGTGACGAATATTTTTTCTCTAAAGAATATTGCGGGCTTTCGCTTATGAATTGTGCTAATGTAACGATAGTGAATGATACCGAAAGCCTGAACCTGTTATACATGAAGTTAAACAGCGTGAATTTGCTAGAACCGACGCGTCTTAGACCCTCCTGGGATGCCTATTTTATGGAATTAGCCGATCTAGCTGCGCGAAGATCCAATTGTATGAAAAGACGGGTTGGTTGTGTCATTGTCCGGGGCAAAGTAGTAGTCGCTACCGGCTACAATGGAACACCGCGAGGATTACACAACTGCAACGAAGGTGGATGCCCCCGTTGTAACAGTGGAAACGGGTCTGGAGCAGCATTGTCTACCTGCTTGTGTCTACACGCTGAAGAAAACGCTCTAATGGAGGCAGGCAGAGATAGAATCGGTGCAGAAGCCGTATTGTACTGCAATACTTGCCCTTGTTTGACGTGCAGCATTAAAATAGTACAGAGTGGAATCAAGGAGGTGGTCTATTCCCAAAGCTATAGTATGGACCAGCATGCCTCGAAGGTGATGACTGAAGGTGGTATTCAATTGAGGCAATACACCCCTCCTACTACTGGAGTCCACACTTAGGTCACTAAGCATATTTATGAGTACAATGCATTTGCTCCTTTGGAATGTTCGCCTCAACTATGATGTATAGTCAATCACTGCTTGGAGACAACTTACGTAAAAGGAGTGCCTATGTCTCTTTGAATTCGTACGGCCCAGGTTTGTCTTCGACAGCAAACTCCATAACACTCTCTTCGACTACCTTTCCATCCACCCGTAACTCGCCATGCAGTACGTCTCCTGGTACAATTGACCCTACACCTTTAGGAGTGCCGGTCAAAACCAGATCACCAGGCTCCAAGGTCATGATGCTGCTAATAGTAGCCAAAATCTGGGGAATTCGGAATACCATCAAACCCGTAGAGTCGGCCTGGCGAGTCTCCCCATTAATAGTCAACTTTAAAAAAGCGTCATGAGGGTTGGGGACTGCACTTTTAGGGATATAAGATGACATTGGCAAAAATGTATCAAACCCTTTAGCAATAGTCCAGGGAAGTCCCTTCTTCTTAGCTTCATCCTGTACGTCCCGAGCAGTCAAGTCCAAACCTAAAGCATATCCATCTATAGAATCAATTGCTTCTGCCTCTCCAAAAGTAGAGGGATCAAGATTTTGCAGTCTTTTTCCAATAATCAGGGCAAGTTCAAGCTCATAATGCAGCTTTGTTCCCTTAGGACGCAGAATAGGCCCCTGGCCAGGCAACAAAATGCTGCTTGGAGGTTTAAGAAAAAAAAAGGGGCGACTCGGTGGCGCATTTCCAAGTTCTTTCACATGGTCGGCATAATTGCGGCCTATGCACATAACCTTTCGTACCTTAGAAGCGTAGCTCATGATAGTGGATGGAAGGAAACAAGCTGCGGCTCCGATCCAATCAAAATGATAGCGACCCCACAGCCAAAGAACAATAAAGCAGATCCCACCACCCCGGTACCGAAAAGTTATATACTTGAAAATATATCATTTAATCGTATCATTACTACATAAACCTATGAATTGCCACAACAGCACTAAAACAGACCAACCTGTAGGTCAAGTCATCTCCACTGGCTATCCATATAGTTTGCTTCGAGCCCGAGGGCAAGTTAGCCAAGATCTTGCTCATGTCTCCTCTTCACCTTTACGAATTACCCAGGCTGCAAAAAACTGGAACTTAAGATTTGAGAGTTGGGATGGACCAATAACGATTCACTTCCTTTCAACGAACCGCCATGCCGTTTCCCTTATACTTCGGAACTTCTTACCCGATACATTTCTCCAAAGCTTTTTAGAAACATGGGAGAACAGCTTCGAGGTCCTATAAGTCGTTCTCTTAATAGGGCTGGATAGCTTCTCTTTGACCGTATCAGAAAGTTTCACGCTTTTACATCGAGCATCTTCAAGCCATAAAGGCACTGCCTCAGACGCCGTATGAAATCGTTTTGATCCCTCTTTCTTTACGCCTCGAGCCCATTTAGAGCTCTGCTTACTAGCCCTATTCAGCCATCGAAAGCTCTTCTTTCTACCATGCGCTAGTTGCCGGGAGCTCTGTCGATTAAGGGAGGCCAGCAGATCTGAGCCCTGAGAACGTGCAACATCCGCCCATTCAGAAGTATGCTCACCAGCAACTGTCAACCATTTATTACCTCGCTGGCTTGCAACACTAATCCACTGTGAGCTCTTTTCACCTACAACATTCAACAGTTCAGAGCTTTCCTTTCGAGCAGATTCCAAAATCACAGGAGTCCGTAACCAAGCATTATGGACTAACTTTGAGCCCTCTTCAGCCAGTTTGGAAACTTCTCCATTAGCAGCAGTTGCCCACTCCATACTTTTTGAAGCCACAGTGCCGATTGCCTGGCCTGCATTCTCTTGAGTTTTCCGCACCACTTTCTCTCCGTAGTGACCATATACCTTTGCATCCACGTATAATTTAGAGAGATACTTGCCAGTTCGCTGAACATACTTCTCAGCAGCTTCAGGGCTGAAAAACATCTCCAGAGCATCACGCCCACTAGCGGTATATGGCGCGGCTTCTTCGCGAGCACGACTCCACACCCAATTAGCCATCTTAGCTGATTTGAAGATTGCGCTAGAAAAGCTCTTAGAGAGTTCAGCTGCATCAGGAAGGCTCTTAGAAATTTCCCTGAAGCTGGTCGCTTTCATCAATGTCTGGGTAGGTCCTGCCAGACTTTGGGTCGCGGAACTTGAGAATACACTGGTTTTATAAGCAAGAGCAGATCTCAAGTTAGCCCATTTTCTACCAAGGTCTTTCTGTCTGGTAAAAACTACAGCCCCTCTATCTTTCGATAGATCGCTTTCTTCAATGTGAGCTTCATCAGAATGGTTACCATCAAGATCATTATCCAAATCAGCCTCATCGTAATCTCCACCCTCAATCAATAGGGTGACTTCGTGTCCGATCTGACGAATGGCTGCGCTGATAGTTTCATAAGCTGGGCAAATCATTTCCTGATATAGCGTCAATAAATATAGAAGAAAGTTGTCGTAGGTATTAACAATAGAACTGACAGTGGTGCTGAAAACCTCTTTAGCAGCTGGTAAAAGGGAATCGGGATTATAACGCGCGATAGGCCAATTGATTGCGCTCGACACCTTTGATAGAGTCGACTGTTTCTCAGCTTCAGTGTTGGCCATCTCGTGATACTGGAATGCCCGCTTCTTCCTTGAATCACCGGTGTATTTCATTTCGCTAGTAGTAACAACGTACTGAGGGGAAGACGAAATATGCCGAGCTTCGGTTTGCCTAGCAGGCTTGTGCACTACAGACGAAGGAGCTTCGCCTACTCTACCCTTAGTGCTAGGCGTAACTTTAAGCAAAGCAGAACCTGCGAGACTTTTAGCACCATCTTCAAATATGCCTTCAGGAGCTTTCATTGGCACTACCGGAGAGATCCACTGGTACTGATAGAATGAAAGAACAAAAGTAAGAATCACCACCAGAGAAATGAGAGCAGTGTGTAACGAAAAGCGACTTTGATTGCATGTAGTGGTAGAGTTAGTAGCTGTGTAGAGTGGACTCTGGGGTATGCCATTCAATTCCTCTTGAGACTTTTCCAAACTACCCTGTGAGAGATCATGGTCAGTTGTATCGGCAGCTGTAGAAGAAGCACCTCTCGACTTTACCAAAGGGCCATCCACTGCCGAAGCCTCCACTGAATCCTTAGGCTCAGAAATATTAGCAGCGGAATCCACCTCATAAAGTAGCCCGATGGGAACCGGATATATCAAGTCCAATCCAGAATGTCCATCTCCGAACAGCTCCAAATAGTTGGCGAGAAACTGACTGTCGCCGATATTTATTACTTGTTTGCGAGTAAGGGGAACAATCTTCGGAGGCCACGAGTCACTGGCGCTGTAAAGATTGTAGGGGCCCGTAAGAGATGTCAGGATATGAGGATTCACTCGGGGATCGGTAGGTCTATCAGTGATGGAAAATGCAGGAATATTGAAGAGCTTGAGAAAAGAATAGTAAATGTTAATGGGAAGTGAAGAAGAAGATGTACCATAATAGATGAACGCAACCGTTTTGAGACTGTGCGACAATTGAAGATGAGCGTTCCACTCCTGCTTGGACATGCTAGAAGGCCTTGTAGAATGGAACTCACCGGAAATCTCATTAACAACCCCTGCAAGAACAGGACTTTCACCATTCTTATCAAAGCGATAGCACCAAACATCAAGGGAAGGGTCCAACTTGAGCAGCGGCTTTGCCAAAGACACAAATAGACTATTATCAGAGGAGCTAACCGCACCGAGACCGAATAAGTTAACTGCACCTGATTTTGAAACAGAAGGTACGAGCTTAACAGAAGTAGTGGTTCGCCTTATTCTTGTCATGGCGGAATACCTTGCATCTTTCTTATCGAGATAGACGAGGGGTCTAGAATCGGCATTGTGGAGAAGGCCGGAAATGACGTCCTCCGATTCGTACAACTTTGAAACAAGGCCCTTTCTATTCGCCGTTTGCAACGACAAAGACGGCTGAGAAGACGAGTTCCACCAGTTGGTAAGCATGTTCATAAACGTGCCCTCGGTGCTCTTCTTCGGGGTGGTGAGCCTCCGTCCATTTGGTGGTGGCGTTAGCAGCGGTACCCCACCATCGGTAACCGCTGTCTCATCGTGAGAGCTGAGGATAGCTTGGGCCTGCTGAACATTGTCGAGCGTGCGCTCCAGAATGGAATTATCCTGGGTATCGGAGACATTGGAACTCAGGGATGAGAGTATAGACAGACTGTCAGCGTCCATAGCCTCCAAAACAGCGTCCGCCAGTCCGTCGTCATCGTCATCATCAGACGGCCGGCTCAGCACCTCATAGTCCGTCAGAGAGGGCGTAGAAAGACTTCCTGAAGAAATCCACCACTCGTCAGACATGGAATTCTAGCCAAATCTAAAGGAAGACGCAAGTGAAAAAAAGAAGAGCTCACAGAATGAGATAGGGTAGTGTTGTTGACCCTTTAATTATGGTCGGTATAAGGAGGCAATTTATTGTGCGGCAATGCGTGCGATGAGTAAAGCCGAGTGTGGTAGGCAAAAAGCGGTGGAAATTAAGAGTGAGATATAGTATGTTCTGGCAGTACAATACAAGACCGGAGACAGACAGAATAGACAACTAGGCAAACGGGCTGGGCTTCGCGAGTTTATTGCTGCGAGTGGGGGAAGAAGAGGGTTGGATAAGAGTGAAGCGTAACAGTACTACTATCGCTATTTGGGGAGATAAGAATGCCTTTATTTATCAACAGTGTTCAATACGGAAACATTAAACAGTTCACAGAAGCAGCCAAAACATTCAGGAAAGTACTCTAATTGCCAATAACAAGATACACTGATGATAATAATACTTATATATTTCCTCTTCGTTACCATTTGATAGGGCTGTCATTTGTTGTCTGCGGTAGTTCTAGGCCTTCTGGTCAGAACCCTGACCCCACCATAAAACTCTATGCTGATAGCAGAGCAAAACTGGGGAACATTCGTCCAGGCCCTATTCTGACTATTTCTTCTGCCTAACAACTAGGGGTATAGGCGGAATCAAAGGACTTTCTGCATCATACTACATATTTGACCTGTTCTAGAGTCTCTGTGCCTCCAGCAGAGCCCCCGTATAGTGAAGGTGTGCGGCTCCAACAAAACCGTGCCAATCTACCGCATCGGGATATATATACACTGGCTCACTACATTAGGGTGCAAGAAGAACACCGTGTAGCAGGCCCATGAGCATAATATTGTACCTCTTTTCTGCCATGAGCAGTGGGAAACCTGGTAATATTTGCTGAGTTTGGTACCATCAGTTTGGAGGAGCTGACGGGTGCCGTACTGGGGTTGATACAGCAGGTGCTGCGGAGGAAAAACCACCAAAAGCGGCAGCCGCAACAGAAGCACCTCCTAGAGAATAGGTCCCCTGTAAATAAACAAATGCATTACGGCCATCCAAATATACGGCGTAATTGTGATAGGAGTCGAGCGGCCGATATACAATATCCATCTCAAGTGTTGTTGACGAAAACGGCCCCTAGCCCGTTGGCCCTATTCGGCTCTTCCATTTCCGGCCTTAATTAGAGCCTGTGCAAAATATTGAACCGAAAAGTTCTCCAGATTTGCATTGTTTGCACGAAATATCTCATATATCATTTGGAAATATATAACTCAGTTGTCTTGTCTCCTACCAATGCTATATTTAACATCGTCCCCCTCGTACCGGTCAATCATCGCAGTCCTACTTTGCTGTCTCTCCTCCGAACTTCCCGCCGTTGGACCACGCACGGCTGGTTTTCCGGCGATATATTTCGTCGATAAGGCCAGTATCACCTTGGATCTGATTACCGATAGTAAATATATCTTCTCATTTAGATAGTATTATATCACCAATTTTTGGCTTTACCCCAAAAATCATGCACAAGCAGCCACTTCAGTAGCGTTTGCGACTGATCGACGGTGGGGATGTTGCCTGGCCGATGCCCGAGTTTGTTAAATTCCCTCCTGGATCGAAACACAAACTAAGCTACATACATTCTACTTCAACTATCTCGGCTGTTTTATTGAGACTCTCAACGATACAGCAACTTATACACCCAAAGCGCACAAGTATTAGAAACAGTGTTATCATGACAGAAGACCCGGCGACCTCGCCAACTTCCCCGTGGAGGAGAAACAGCCATAATCGTACCAAGAGTCAGGTATTCCAGGACCCCTTCTCTACTCCAGATATCTATTACGGCAAGGAAAGAACAGATAAGAACTTCAAGCTCAATCGAATTAGAACTTTCAGCGTGGTAAGTGTCGTAAATTCCTAAATTTTACATTTTTGTCGGCAATATTTCTAACCCACAGGTCGACAAAGCGTACCTCAATGACCAAATGAGGGAAATGGGTATTCGAACTCCTCGGAGGCGAGCTTCCGGCGATGATAGCTATAAGCCCCAGAAGTTTCTCATCCATGTTGATAGTACTTTACAGAGACTGCTTGAGCGGGAAGATACTGACCAGAACTTCCAGATCACTGTTGAGGATTCTGGTCCCAAGGTATTGGATCTTGGAACTGCTACATCTAATGGCTATCGTAGACACGAAATTCGGGGTACTTATATGCTTTCTAACTTATTGCAAGAACTCACCTTGGCCAAGAGATATGGAAGGAAAGAGATTCTGTTAGATGAAGACCGACTCAACGAAAACCCCGTTCGTCGTCTTCATCGATTAATTCAAAAGGAATTTTGGAAGTCTCTTACTCGAAGAATTGATGCTGAAAAGATTGATATTATCGCTGTTGATCCCAAAAACCGCTCAGCTGATAAACGGCCGAGGATTTATGTCCCATATGGCCTTAAAGACCAATATGATTATTACAAGGAAATAGCGGCAAAAAGAACTGATCTTCAGCTTCAAGTTGAATATCTTCCTAAAGATATAACACCCGAATTTGTCAAGTCGATCAATGATAAGCCAGGGTTGTTGGCATTGGCTATGACTTCCAAGCAAGATGCCCTCACTGGCAATAAGATTTTACGTGGAGTCCCTTATGTCGTACCTGGTGGAAGATTCAATGAATTCTACGGCTGGGACTCTTATATGATTGCTCTGGGATTAATCATTGATGGACGTGTTGATTTGGCCAAAGCACATGTTGACAACTTCTGTTTCGAAATCAAGCACTATGGCAAAATTCTGAATGCGAACCGATCGTACTATCTTACACGTTCTCAACCACCTTTTCTTTCTGACCTGGTTCTTCGAGTATATGATGTTATCAAGGATGATAATCCAGAAGCTTTTGAGTTCCTACGAAACGGTATAGTATACGCCATCAAAGAATATCAATCTGTTTGGTGTAGCGAGCCTCGATTGGATCCTGTTACTGGCTTATCTCGGTATCGTCCTACTGGTTGCGGAATCCCCCCTGAGACAGAATCTTCTCACTTCGAACATCTTTTGTATCCGTTTGCTGAAAAGTGTGGCATATCCGTTGAAGAGTACCAGAAAAAATACAATAGCGGTGAAATCAAGGAACCTAAACTTGATGAGTATTTTTTGCACGATCGAGCTGTTCGAGAGTCT
Organism: Zygoascus biomembranicola; assembly: GCA_030556875.1. NCBI lineage: Eukaryota > Fungi > Ascomycota > Dipodascomycetes > Dipodascales > Trichomonascaceae > Zygoascus > Zygoascus biomembranicola. Next base: position 141,768 of record JAKTUV010000014.1, read on the forward strand.
GGCCATGACACTACTTATAGATTCGAAGGAATCTGTGCTGATCTTGCAACAGTCGACCTCAACAGCCTGCTTTACAAGTACGAAGTTGATATTTCCTATGCTATAAAGACCTATTTTGATAATAAGCTGATAGGAGAGGATGGCACAGAATATTCATCAGAATACTGGGATTCTCTGGCTGTCAAACGACGAACTGCGGTTGATAAGTATTTATGGAACCAAGAGAAGGGCATGTACTTTGATTACAATACCAAGCAGAAGGCAAAAATAGCCTACGAATCGGTTACCACATTTTGGCCAATGTGGTCTGGATTGGCTAGTGAGGAGCAGGCAGCTCTGCTGATGAAAGATGCTCTGCCTAAATTTGAGATGTTTGGTGGTTTAGTTTCAGGTACAAAAGAGTCGAAAGGCAACATCGGCCTCAATAGCCCCAATCGTCAATGGGATTATCCGACAGGGTGGGCACCTCATCAAATTCTTGCGTGGGAAGGATTTCGAAAGTACGGCTACTTGGAGGAGCGAGAGAGAGTCTGCTATAGGTGGTTGTATTTGATCACGCAGTCATTTTTCGATTACAATGGTGTGGTAGTCGAGAAATATGATGTTACTTCTCGTACTGAACCTCATAAAGTGAGTGCCGAGTACGGAAATCAGGGCTTGGTTTTCAAAGGTGTCGCTACCGAAGGCTTTGGCTGGGTGAATGCTTCATACACGTTGGGCTTATCAATATTATCCGAGCGGTCTAGAAGAGTTCTGGGTGCACTAACTCCTCCTGAGGATTATATTAGAGCATTTAGTAACAGCTCGGTTGCAGAGGAGAGTGAGAGTGATGATTAACTTCACGATTACAATCATTTTGATATCATTATCTAGTATTAGGTCTATACGATATTTATTCAATATTATACAACTTTATTACGGACGACTTTCGGTTCATTCCATGATATCAGACCATACCATTTCCCTACTCTAGACAGACTGGCTCTTATCATATCTCTGCACTTCATGATGCAGTTCAGCAACACGGTTGCCTAAGCTCATAAACAGTCTATACTGTTCTCTAAGAGTATTGATAATATTGTTAGTAGATCCATAGCCTTTATGAGGGCTCAGTTCAAGAGCAACAATTCCCTTTTCAGACTCTTGTAATGCATGTGCAAGCTCCTTGAGGCGTTCCTCAAAATCACCAGTAATTCTCGAAAAGTAGGGGTACAGATAGTCATTTTTCTTGTTGAGTTTGGATAAGGCCCTATAGTCAGCCTGGGTGCCCACTCTACCTCCTAAGGGAGACAGCATTAAATGACTTATGATCTCGACACACAACTCGGCATCTTCTCTATTCAAATCGCTATCCTTTTTGACGACATTAAGAATCCTCTCATCGTGAATGAGAGCTTCTCGGACAATGGAAAGCTTTCGATTGAGTACTTCCACGTCTCCGGGAATAGATTCTACTAGTTCCTCATGCTCATCCCGCCCTGCTTTCAACTGATCTGAAATTCGAGTCTGCGCAGTAATGTGTTCATCTAGCATTTCGAGTTCTCTTTGAACTTGTTCAGGAAGGTCACTAGGGCGTGACAAGGGAGTTACCTCTTGGCCATTAGGTAGCAACAGAGGAGCTGTCCCTGTTTTTCCAAGCACTGCGGTACTGTTTGTGTTGTTGGAATTGAACAGTCCTGTATTGGATTGATTCTGTTGCCCTCCAATATTTGAGAATAATCCACCAGTGAGAGGTTGCTGCTGCTGCTGCTGTTGCTGCTGTTGTTGTTGAGCATTGTTGCCAAACAGTCCCGTATTTGTACTGCCGCCAAGACCAGTGCCAGCAGACTGATTGCTTCCAAAGAAGCCACCGCCCACGGTTGATGTAGCGGGCTTATTTGCAAACCCGAATGTGCCTGAATTTGTACTGTTTGAAGTGCTACTGCCGAATAACCCTCCTCCACCAGAAGATGTATTAGCGTTATTGCCAAAGAGACCGCCGCCGCTGTTAGAACCAGATGTATTGTTTTGACCGAATGAGAGTCCTCCGCCGCTATTATTTGCAGCTCCGCTATTATTGCCGAATCCACCAAATGCAGGCTTTGGGGCTGTATTAAGAGTATTAGAGGCAGTATTCGAACCAAATCCACCAGCATTTCCAAAACCAAAGCTGGAAGTGGTATTGGATGTTCCAGAATTAGCATTGTTGCCAAATAGTGAGTTAGAAGTTCCCACATTTGAAGTATTGCTGTTCAAAGTAGAACCAAATTGACCCCCCGTATTGGTGCTCGTTTGACCAAAGGGACTGCTTGTATTCGCAGTACTACTTCCAAGTAATCCACCGGTCGCAGGTCGTGCGCCAAATGGTGTAACGGTAGTGTTGTTGGCGGTATTGGAGCCAAAGGAGAGACCGGTTGATGGTTTGTTGGCACCAAATGATGGTGCACTGGCGTTATTTGCGCCGAAGCCAAAACCAGTAGTGGCAGAATTTGTATTCGTCCCAAAACCTCCAGATGCAGAGGAACCAAATGCGCCTGTACTGGCATTATTTGTGCCGGTATTCGTTTGTCCAAATGGAGCAGCCGTAGTACTGGAGCCAAACCCTGAGCCAGTATTAGAACTATTTCCAAACAATCCAGCAGAAGGCGTATTAGTAGTATTAGTATTCGACGACTGGCCAAATGGGCTACTGTTGTTATTGGTAGCACCAAATCCAGTGTTCGTGTTACCAGAGCCGAACCCTCCAAAGGCACCACCAGTGCTTGATCCAAAGGTGCCTGATGGCTTATTGGTATTTACACCAAAAGAGCCGGTAGCCTGTGTACCACTGCCTCCAAAGGCTGAACCGAATCCCGATGTTTGGGTATTCTGCTGGTTTTGTTGCTGATTTTGTTGTTGGCCAAACACGCCAGGCGTAGAGTTGTTTTGATTGCCAAAACCTCCAAATGAACTCCCCTGGGTAGCGCTATTATTGCCAAACGACCCAAAACTATTGGATCCACTATTGGTATTGTTCCCGAATAAAGAGGAACCGGTATTGGGTGCATTGTTGTTATTGTTTCCGAACAATCCTCCGCTGTTGGCAGAGTTATTCTGGCCGAATGCAGAACTATTACTGTTCTGGTTTTGGTTCTGGTTCTGGCCAAACGTGCTATTACTCTGACCAAAAGAGCCACCAAACATCTTAATACAAAATCAAAGTCACAGAAGAAAGTTCAGCTGGCCAATTCAACTAGTCGAAGGGCACTGTTGTCGTCAGATCGTGTCGGGATGTTGGTGATCTTGACGATGCGAAACCTCAAGCGATTTGCCCCGCGTATTTTCCAGTCCCACCCAACCTCCTCCCACTTAGCGCTGCTGGCTCCACAGATTCAACTTCATCACATCTAGAACTACAACCGCCATGGGTGAGTATTGGCAACGTAATGCATTTCTGTGGGTGATTGCTAACTGTTAATTTCAGGTATTCCTAAATTTTTCCGATACGTCTCGGAAAGATGGCCGTTGATCTCTCAACTGATCAATGATGCTGAGATCGCCGAGTTCGATAATCTCTATCTCGACATGAACTCCATTCTACGTATGTTGGGTGCATCTTACGCAACTAGGTCTTTCTACTAACTTTTCAGATAACTGCACTCATAAGGATTCAGATGTAACGCATCAACAGACAGAAGAAGAGATGTTTCTTGCCATTTTCAACTATGTGGAACATCTTTTCACACTCATCAAGCCCAAAAAGCTGTTCTATATGGCGATTGATGGTGTGGCCCCGCGAGCCAAGATGAATCAGCAACGTTCGAGACGTTTCAGGACTGCTCTTGATGCTGAAAATGCAAGAAAGAAGGCAATTGAACAGGGTACACTACTGCCGTCAGCTGAATCGTTTGACTCCAATTGTATCACTCCGGGTACTGTGTTTATGGCAAGGCTTACCGAGCAGCTGCGGTATTTCATTCACAAGAAGGTCTCTGAGGATGCAAGCTGGCAGGATGTTGACATTGTGCTATCTGGCCACGAAGTCCCTGGAGAAGGAGAACATAAGATTATGGAGCAGATCCGGCACGCACGTGCTGAACCTGACTATGATGCCAATGTTCGTCACTGTTTATATGGTCTGGATGCCGATTTAATTATGCTAGGCCTTTCCAGTCACGATCCTCATTTTGCTGTTCTGCGTGAAGAGGTAGTTTTTGGTAGACAGCAGTCCAAGAAAACCAAGCAACTCACCGACCAGCGGTTTTATCTTCTTCATCTTTCCTTGGTTCGAGAGTATCTTGAGCTCGAATTTGCCGACGTTAGAGACTCTACTGCCATTCCCTTTGATTTCGAACGTGTTTTAGATGACTTTATCCTTATTAATTTCTTTATTGGTAACGATTTCTTACCAGAACTGCCTTCCTTGTTGATCAATGATGGTGCTTTGCCTACCATTTTAGCATCTTACAAGAGATATCTCCAAAAATGTACTGGTTACCTTAGTGATGGAGGAATCATTGACTTCCCGAACCTGGCTATCTGGCTAGACGAAATATCTGCTTTTGAATATGAAAAATTTGAAGAGAAATCACTAGATGTGGATTGGTTCAATGCAGAACTGGGAACAATCTCTGTCAAGGGTGGAGAGAAGAAAGCTGGTGCTAAGCTTACAGTCACTGCGAAGCAGAAGGAACTTGTGCGATCACTGAAGTCTACTATAGTTGAGGCTAACGGTGCCGACAAGCCCGATGCTAATACACCCTTGTCCGCCCTGCCTCAATGCGAGCTTCCTAAGCTATCTGAAAATGACCTTGAATTTGTTAGAGTCCTCGCGTCAAAAACATTCATGCGAGTTATCCAAGACCCAGAAGATGAAGAAAAACATACTCTTATTCTGGACATCGATGGAATCCCTGAGGATGAAGAGGACGATGACCACGACGAACGTCTGCTTAATGTTAATCGAGTACTGAAAAGGTACGAAAATGCTACCGTTATCAAAGAGGAATCTGAAGAACACAAGAAGGAGATCTACAGTGAAAAGTTTACCAAGTGGAGAAATGAATATTACCGAAAGAAATTTGAGTTCAAAGGCGAAGAGGTGAATGATAAAATTGTCGATGTTGTCGAAAATTATCTGGAAGGTCTACAGTGGGTCCTGCTCTACTATTATCGAGGCTGCCCTTCTTGGGGTTGGTTTTTCCGATATCATTATGCCCCGCGTATCACAGATATCAAACTGGGTGTGAAAAAGGAAAAGTTCACTTTTGACCAAGGAAAGCCGTTTAGACCATTTGATCAGCTTATGGCTGTTCTCCCAGCTCGAAGCAAAGCCCTTGTCCCTCCTGCTTACCACACTTTGATGACTGACGATCTTTCTCCTATTATTGACTTTTATCCTCATGACTTTGCCCTAGATATGAATGGTAAAAAGAATGACTGGGAAGCAGTAGTGAAAATCCCGTTTGTGGAGGAAACTAGACTGTTGAAAGCGCTGGAATCTAGAGAGAACCAGCTCACCCCGGAAGAGAAGAAGCGTAACGGTTTTGGTACTAGTTTGAGGTTTGTCTACAACCCACAAGTAGATGTGCTATTTCCGTCATCGTTACCTGGATATTTTTTGGATATCCCGCACTCACACTGTGTTGAACTCGTTGTTGACCCCTATCCTGAAAACGTTGAATTCAAGTTTGGCCTGAAAGAAAATGTCAAAATTGGTAAAGCCTCATTGGCAGGGTTCCCAAGTATCAAGACTATCCCTTTTACTGCGAAACTGGCAAATGCAAATGTTGAAGTGTTCCAGCATCCCAGTCGAAATGAGTCGTTTGTCATTACCCTCAAAGATCTGTATGCTGAACAAACTGCGGCGGATATTGCAGGAAAACTGGTCAACACTTCTATCTATATTGGATGGCCATTCCTAAAAGAAGCAAAAGTTGTTGCAGTTAGTGATGAAATGTTCCGATACAGGCTTGATAGCAAAAACCCTAGCTCACCTCTTATTCAGGAAGCTCATCCTGAAAAGTTGTTGGACAGTTGGTATAAAAGTGCTAGCGGGATTGCGAAGACCTACTATACCAAGAATGGTGTTAATATTGGCAAAGTCAATAAGGTTGTTCATGTTAAGTTGCTGAAGGGATTGGCTCGAACTTCTAATGGAGCATACGTGAAAGAGTTTGCTTCTGACGCCGATCCTGAGTTCAGTTATGCCGCTCAGACTATTGTAGAAAATGTTATCAGCGAAGACGAGCGATATAAAGAACGCGACCCCCTTCCAATTGATCAAGAGTTCCCTGTTGGCACTCAGGTGGTATTTTTGGGCCAAGGTGGCTATGGTAATCCTGTTACTATCAAGGGTCACAGCGAAAATAAGCTCGATATTTCTTTACTGAAACTGGAGCGTCCGGAACCGAATATTGGAACAAGGAGTGCTCAGTTTGAGAAGCAGATAATGAGATATTTCCCATCTTTTGAAGTTGCTAAGATCACATCTCTGCACCCCTTGTTTTTGAGTAGAGTTACTTCAAAGATGCTTGTTGAATTTGAGGGGCGAAGGGTTGACCTTGGCCTCAATCTAAAAAATGAAGCCAGAAGGCAGAAAGTTTTGGGATACAGTCGAAAATCTCTTCGATCTTGGGAATATACGGCTAAGGCCATTGAACTGATCAAGAGGTATCGAGCTGAGAATCCCGAGATATTCCAGGCCCTAATGAAAGATAACCAGCGCAATTCATCTTTTCCCGTGCTCAAACTGGGAGATGATTCTGCCAAGGCGAAACTACTAGTGGAAAAAGCTAAAGAGTGGCTTAAGACTAATTTGTCCACTTTGGACGTTGTCGATTTTGAAACAGAGGCTCTCAGCACCATCAGCGTCGGAAAGATCGAGGAGTTTATCATACAGCATTTCCAACAACCTGAACCTGTCAAGGAGATCGAGTACAAAAATATTCCCCGTGATGCATTGCTTCTCCCGTCAAGTGCCTATCATGAACTTCGGACTCAAAGATTTGACTTGGGCGATCGAGTTGTTTCTGCACTCAATTTTGGTAAAGTCAAACTTTTCAACAGAGGCACCGTTATTGGTATTGATTCAACTCCTTCAAAGGTTACATTGACAGTTCTATTTGATGCCGAGTTTGACCAGGGTAGCACTCTTGGCGGTACTTGCAAAACTCGGCGTGGCTTGGCTGTTGATGCTGGCTCAGTTATCAATTTGACGAACCAGCAGTTGGTATTCGGGGCCAGAAAAGGCTCTGGATCTGCTAACAAGAGTCAGGCACCTGCAAAGGGACTGCGTCCTGCCCCAGCGATTTCTTCAGTGTGGAGCAAATCTCAGGCACCTGTGCCTGATAAAAAGGTTTCTGGTAAAAAAGTTTCCGAGAAGAAAGCCTTTGAGAAGAAAGCGGCGAAGGTGGTTGCCAAGAAGGAAACTCAGAAGGCTCCTGTGAAGATTCTTCAAAAGGCGAAACCTGAGAATATTGAACAGCCTGTTGAGGCACAGACTCCTGATCATAAAGCGGTGGACAAACAAGCTAGTAGCGACCTTATGGCCATGCTGAATGCCGGAGCTGAGGCTAAGGCCTCACAACCGCCGAAAGATAACAACGAAGTGCTGAATACTTTCAAGGGCGGAAAGAACGTTAAGCAGTCTCACAAGGCGCTTATGGGAACATTGATGAATACATATGGTGGTGCCCCTCCTGCTCCAGTTCAGGTAACTCCTCCTCCTCCTGGAGCATTCGGAATTCCTCCTCCACCGTTTGGAATGATCCCACCACCTCCTTTCCATATGGGTATCCCACCTCCCCCGCCTGAAGCTTACCCGATGGCATTTGACGAGAATGCTAGTGTTGATCTTATGGCACAACTGAATATTACCGAAGAATCTAACAAGGTTCCTAGTGGCCCTAAAGGTCAGAGTAGCCGTGGACGAGGCAGTGGCCGTGGAAGAGGAGGAAATAAAGGGCGTGGAAAGTCCGAAAGTTAAAATTTTCTGTATTTAATTATCATGTTGTTACGACTGTACATGTATAAATAGGTCATGCTATAAATTATTGGAAATGACTAAGTTTGTCATACATCAGTAGCCATAGAATACTCCTGATGCTTTCTAGATTTGATTTCATTCTGTCTCTGAAACCATTTAGCTTCGAAGCCATTCGAGCGATCTACTCCATCCCATTTAGCTCCAGGAGGAAGATTGAAGCGATTTGGTTCGTATGGTCCAGAGTAGTTCGGAAGCCCACCTGACAGGGAAGGGGAGCGTTTTTTCGTCTTGCGGCTCTTCAGGAATACTGCAGCCGGATCATCAAACCGCTCTTGCTCTTTCTGTATTTCATTAAGTTCCCTATCATCAGCATACCTGTTCAAACTTTTGACTTTAAGAGCCTCTAACTGAGCCTGTTCTTGGCGAGCTTTTGATTTCTGGGCCCAGCCAGCATTCAGTTCCTTGTCGAAGGCCTCGCGTTTCGTCTTATCTTCTTCTTCCTGTCGCTTCAAGTCTAGCTGTTGTTGTTTGATATCAAGTCTTCGGCCAGTTGCATCTCTATAAACAGTTTCCGTTTGATCTGAGTTTCTCATTTCTTCCATTTCAAGCAGCTCAGCAGCTCTTTTCTTATCGACATCTTTCTGGATCTGTTCTGCAGACTGAAGACCTGCACGAGCACCCGAAGCCATGCGAGGAGTGTCATCCAAGGTCTCCCGTTTTATTTCGTCTGACCCTAGTCTTTTCCAGCCTCCCTGTTTATGAGTCGGCTCTATTTCTGGTTCTTGCTTGATGTCATCCTCTCCGGCATCTTCGAGTTCCTTCTGATTCGCCTGATCCCATCCCGTGAGGTCATCAGTGGCAATAATCTGGCTTGGCTCATGCCGATTCTTCGTCTTATCTCTCTTCTTCTTTTTCTTCTTTCCGCCATCATCTGTTGAGAGGTAGTTCTTCGCGAGGTAATCAGCCAGCGACATTTCGGTTAATGTGAAGTCGTTATGTCAATAATAAGCAGGAGGTGAACTTCCGAACATGGCACGGCTGAAATATTGGAGACGGCTCCAGCGACCGAAATACGAGCATTCTTTTGGCTGCTGACAAGGAAAAGCCAAAATAAATCTGAGAATATTCTTTTTCCCATTGTTTAGGGTATGTTGAGCATCTAGAAGGCTCTGCTATTCTGCTGAGCGCTTGGGCTGATAGGTCAAAACACAGAATGTGTAGGATATAATCCACCAGGTGGGTTCCATTGTATCCTGCCTGTGATCGGCCAGATCGTTTTTGAGGAGATGATCAAAATACATTCCAGATACAGTATACTCCGCTAATACACCGAACCTGGTCACCTTGCTGGGTGATCGTTCCGAGTCATCAGCAAGGTATAGGGCCGCAGGTTTACCAAGGAGAAACAGTTGAGCGGTATTACGGTATTACGGAGTCCGGCATTGCAAATACCTTTACGGACTACTATGAGAATGACATGATAGCGGTATAATGTCTGCTACTATGCCTTCATTGGATCTGATGTCAAATTCTAGATGTGGTATGTACGACATCTCACAGGTAACCAGATCCCGATGATACACCTTGGTGGAAGTGAAAAAAGAAGATGAGCATCGAGTCACTACTTTAAGTGAAAATTTCGATTCAGATTGTGGCAAATCCTATTGGGTTAGAAGCCTTTTCGTGTGAATAGCGGGGACTTCATATGGCGTATCTCCTATCTGAAGAACTCTAATCTACTTAGTGCTAGAAGAATTGAGTGGATTGATCTTCAATTACACATAGAAATAAAGGATTTTCTTTAATCTGTTGTGGAGTAAATTATTTTCTCATGGTAGTTGATTCAGAACCCTACGCCGGGCGTTTGGTAGATCAGTTCCTCTTGAAGTAACCTATGCAGTAAAAAGTTACTGTTTGTAGCATAGCGGGATAGATTTTTGACACGTTATTGAACCAACGCTGTTAGTTAGTGGTTAGAGGTCACTCCGAAGTCGCTCAAAATCGCTGACTGCCCCGTGCCTGCGTAACCTCAAAGGTAAGGAAGATCTTCTGCCCGGCCATCTTTTGGTCAGCACAAAATGTCGATCGATACACGGAAAGCACTTTTTAGTTTAGTAAACTGTAGTGATAGCATGTTGCCAGATAGTTTTGGCCACTATCTTCGAATCAGTTCGGAATATTATTATTTCTGGATCTCATAGGCCTTATAGCCTTATACAGATCAGCCATTAGGTATGCGGCAGGCACAACTCCGCGTAGCCGCATCTTTGGCGGCTGCGGAAAAACAGCACCTTGGAGGTTGTACAACCGCACTACCTTGAAGGTTATCACCAAAAATTTTAGGTATATAGATGTATCGTTATTCCGCATTAGTAATTCGCTAAGAAAAACAAGGAAAATCTGCAACGGATTTTGTAGATCTCTAATTTATATCTATAAAGCTACCTGATCCAAGAGTGGCTGTCAACTTAATTTTCTCCTGTCAGCTCTATTCCTGTAAGAATAGACAGTGAAAAGTGAAGATTGAGCAATTTGCCAACGGAACAGATAACGAACCCATATTTCATCTTCTATCGCTCGCTATAATATAATCATTGACAATGTCTGACGCATCTTGGTACGAACAGTGGAACCCCGACACAGTTACCGTCGCCGACACAGATGTTCCCGATTCCTGGAAGGTTTGTGTGATAGATGGAGTATATTTCGGAGGAAATGAATACGACGGTTATCTTGGAGCTCGAATTTCATCTATCTTTGTTATCCTCATTGTCTCTACTGGTTTTACGATATTTCCTCTCGTTGCGCAGAGAGTCAAGTCTCTGAGAATCCCTGAATACGCATACTTATTTGCTCGAAACTTCGGTACTGGTGTCATTGTAGCAACGGCATTTGTGCATTTGTTAGATCCTGCATATGGGGAAATCGGCCCTAGCACATGCGTTGGTAGGACCGGAAACTGGGCTATTTATTCCTGGGTTCCCGCCATTATTTTGGTCACCACATTTTTCATCTTTTTCTTGGATCTATTTTCGTCAGTGTATGTTGAGCGAAAGTACGGTATCCAGCACACACATGATGCTGATCTCACCAATATCATTGCCCCTGCCGGAGATGAGCCTGCCCCTCATGTCCATGGCGAGGTGGACTCTATCGAACATCAACACCGTCATTCAAGCTCTGTTGAGAAAGAGAATTTTGACCTGGATTCAAGTGACAATGATTCCATTGCCGTTGAACAATCTTTCGAATCGCAGATTGCGGCGTTCCTCATCTTGGAGTTTGGCGTCATCTTCCATTCGGTTATGATTGGTCTCAATCTTGGTGCCTGCGGTGATGAATTCAAAACTCTCTATCCTGTTCTTGTGTTCCACCAGTCTTTTGAGGGTCTCGGTATTGGTTCACGATTATCTGCTATTCCCTTCCCCAAGGATAAGAGGTGGTGGCCCTGGGCTCTGTGTGCAGCCTACGGTCTCACTACCCCAATCTGCGTCGCCATTGGTCTTGGTGTTAGGCAGACTTACGATTCTAATTCATTCACCGCCAATATCATCCAAGGTGTGCTAGATTCCATTTCGGCAGGTATTCTTATCTACACTGGCTTGGTTGAATTGCTCGCCCGAGACTTTCTGTTCAATGAGAACCGAACGAAGTCTTTGAAAAAGCTCATCTTTATGCTCAGCTGCACCGTATTTGGTGCTGGCTTAATGGCCCTTCTCGGTAAATGGGCGTAATTTGAAACTTCACATCTCTATCTCATAATTACTCATTTTTGTATCGCATATGTAAAATGAAACTTGGAAGTCAGCTATGTGTAGACTGAGCAGACTGACTTCTCTACAATAAATTTGTTCTATCCCCTGATACGAAGCTGTGATCAATGTTCCAACTTGCAGAATGCTTCAGTAAGTGGTTTGTATATTATAATTAGTAGTCTTAGGCGATCTACTGTCGGTTATGTTGTATGTCTGTTCTACGTTTCCTATTTTGCCGTCCGATGTGACCCAACACGGTCTCTCGCAGCGCAGTTTACAAACATGACCAGCCAACATAGTCAATAAACAATTGGCTAACTACTTAACCAGTAATTCTATTCCTATATGCTAATATATATCACAGCCATTTCAACAATAATTACAACTTGCTGAAATCATTGTATCCCTCATCAGAACTGCTATAGAAATATTGTCTATAGTATTTTTTGAAAGGAGTATCATTCTTCACCTTCTCAGGCAGATCAACATTGCTAGTGTAGTATCGTCCCCAGGCCACCAAAGTCTGATCGTCTTCCTCAGTGAATTTCAAAGCCAGCTCTCGGGTCATTCCACCAGCTCTGATGATAACACCCTTCCAGAGAAGTCTGACCCAAACGTCGTTAGTGCCAACAATCTTATCTTCCTTAGTATCCTCGGTGCCAGTGACTCGAGGTTCGACTACATGAACATAGCCAAGTCTGTTACCAGCTATTCCTCTTCTTTCCAACTCATTGAGGACATAAGAAAACTGAGGAATTGGTGACAGATCGTAGCTCGCAATAGGAGTGTTTAGCCAAGGAGACAATCTCAGGCCAACCCTATCGGCACCAATAGCCTCGGATGTAGCATCTACAATCTCAAGCAGGAATCTGGCCCGATTTTCAATAGATCCACCATAGTCATCGGTTCGAATGTTCGAGGTGGGATCCAGGAACTGATTTACCAGATAGCCATGGGCACCATGGATCTCGATACCATCAGCTCCGGCCTCAACAGCGTTCTTTGCAGCCTGCGCATAGTCCTTGACCAGCTGCTTGATTTCAGGAATAGTCAAAGCTCTAGTGATGTGTTGGGTGCTGTTTTTAGCAGTTCGAGGAGCAGGGAGAGACGAAGCAGACACATAGTCCAAGCCCTGAGCAACAGTGTACTCATAATTGGCGGCTCGGCCAAGAATCCAAAGCTGAATGAACATCTTGGATCCATGCTTGTGGACGGCGTCAGTGACCTTTTTCCAGCCAGCGATTTGGTCCGCAGTGAAAATACCTGGCGTAGTAGGTCCATAGAAACCACCCAGCTTGCTGATCAAAGTAGCCTCTGCAATCAAAAGAGTTCCAGGAGCTGCCTCTGCTCGCTGCCTGTAATGTTCAACCATGGCATCAGTGGGAACCTGTTCGTTGCTGGCTCGGAATCGAGTGAGAGGAGCCAGGACATTTCGGTTTGAAAGCTGGATACGACCGAGCTGGAAAGGCTCAAATAACTTTTCTCCCATTTTGTGTCTATGATGTTTTCAAGTGAAATAAAGTGTACTTGAAAAAAGAATGTGTACGAATCAACATTATCTGACAAATTCTAAAGCTTAATATATAAGTGCGCTTCTGGCTGCGGCTCATAGTTATGGCGACATGCAAGCTCAGTTATTGCCGAGCACCTGCGGGGCACATTTGTCAGCGCAATGGCTAAGAAGGTTTGATCCGACGAAATAAAGTCTGCCAAAAGCAGTTAATCGCACTGTTGAAGCTGCCTGCGTGTTCTGGGGCCATTTTACGTCAAATAAGTGCTACTTTTGCCAGTTTTCCGTGGTCCATCTCTTGGCATATCTGGAGCAGAAATCCACCTTGTGGTGTATTGAGCCACCCCGCTGTAATATTTCACCAGGCTGATACCATCGGTCCGCCGATATTCCGGAAATCTGGTCATGTTCAGCAGAAAACGTCCCGCATTTGCATTTCGAAATGGAGGGATGGCTAACAGTTTCTATGTGATCAAATGCGCCATGCCCAGATAAAGCCTAATTTGAGTCAAGCGGCCGATCTACAGGAACTGTTGATAAAACGGTCTGTAAAAAGCGGGCAATCACCAGGGCCCAAGAGGCCCCATCTCAGAAATGAAAACAAGAGGTACTATGTGCAATTTTAATTTACTATGGCATATATATAGTGAATCCCTCTATTGAATGCCGGATTCGCAATAAAAACAAACTGACCGTGTTTGACAGAAAGCAAGGCAACTGGTGTTCCAGCGCCCAGCTATATATCGCAAGATCGGATCAGAAATAAAATAATAACTTAGATTTCCACTTTGGTTACATGCGTAGCCTCGAAATCGGTGTAGCCTTTAGGACCGGGAGTGTAAAAGGTGGGTCTGTCGTACTTCCAAACAGGCTCGTTACTCTTGAGCTTCTGAAGAAGATCCGGGTTTGCAGTAAAGTATCGACCAAAAGCAATCAGAGTCTTGTCATCCCTTCCAGAAATGTCCAAAGCTCGCTCACGGTTCATGCCACCGGCCCGCACCAAGTTGCCTGACCAAATGGTTCGAACCCACTCGTTATCGCCTTCAACATGCTCGACATCCATATGGCCGGCGACACGAGGTTCAACGACGTGAATGTAAGAAAGCTCTCTACCTTCCTTAGCTCGTCGCTCAAGTTCGGTAATGACATACGAGAATTGAGGAATTGGGCTGACATCATACTTCTGCAGGGCATTATTCAACCAAGGTGAGAATCGAATTGCAGTTCTTTCCGCACCGATAGCAGCAGAAACAGCATCGACGACCTCCAAAACAATTCGAGCTCTATTTTCAATAGATCCGCCATACTCATCTGTTCTCTGATTTGAAAAGGGATCGAGGAAAGTCGAGAGAAGATAGCCATGAGCACCATGGATCTCCACACCATCAGCACCAGCAGCTATAGCGTTCTTTGCAGCAGAGACCCAGTCGTCTACTGCACCCTTAATCTCCTCCTTAGTCATTTCCCGAACCGGGGCAATTTCACCAGAAGTAGGATTGGGGCTCTCCAACGGGATAGCAGAAGCACTAACATTTTCGACACCCTGCTCCTGATTATATCGAACAGAGGCACTTCTGCCAAGGTGCCACAACTGGATGTAGAATTTGGATCCATTTTTATGGACTCGGTCGATGATCTTCTTCCATCCAGCAATATGCTTGTCGTTCCACACACCGGGGGTGTGTTCGTACAGACCAGCCCGCTTGGAGATGAATGTAGCCTCAGTGATCAACAGACCACCCGGACTCTGCTGCGATCGAGCTTCGTACATATCACCCATCAATTCATTGGGGGTGTGGTCATCATCTGCTCTTCTTCGAGTCAGTGGTGCAAGAACCAGACGGTGCTGGAGGGTTTCGCTACCAAGCTTGATAGGGCTAAACAAGTTCGCAGACATAATTAATAAATAACAATGATATTCAAAGACTAGGCAAAGGACGATTAGATCTACTTCTCTGACAATTCTATAGGTATGTGCGAAACTTGCTTCCCTTTTATACTCCAGCAGCGATCGGGAAAGGCCGCCTTACCCGATTTGTTGATTACAAAGTTTATTACTCAGTGGGCAATCTTCTCCTGATATTCTCAAGCAAAAGATTCACATAGTTGCTGGCTGATGGCGCGACCATACGAACAATGAACAAATCATACGATATCCCAAGCACCACTGGCCGTACGACAGAAGTGAACAGCTATTCAGGCTGGAATTCGGTTCGCTAAAGGCCGTTCTACCATTGAACTGGGTTGTCGGACCATTAAGTTCCGTTGATGATCATTCACGAAAATAACGGTGAAACTGCCGTGCATCCACGCCGCCGGTGAGGCTTGAGTGATTATCACAGCTACGCCGCTGAATCCCGATGGATACGGAACTCATTTTTTTGCAGCACTGCCAAGAAAGCCGCACAATACGGACAGCTCACGCAAGGCCATTAATAATCAGCAAAGCTGTTTACGTTTACGAGAAAGATGAATTGTGTCTGGCAAGCAAATAACCCAAAACCGTTGAGCGAAGCTTATTCTTGTTTTTCTCATGTCCGAAGATCGGGACGGATAGCGGGTTTCGCTCAACGGTACTGCAACCGGTTCAACCCCCAGTGATAACATTCGTCTCCAACTTTGCATCATCCTTATAAAGATCCAATTATTCAGCTGAACCCGAACATCGTAGAAATACCCGGGTATTCCCATAATTGAGCTCTTTTTCATAAAGACCTGAGCCGTAATGACAAATGGTGGGCTAGGCTCTTTACGTAAGGCGCATCACAAATCAACGGCTCCTCAGCCTAACTTAACTAAGCTTCACCACCCGATGCCAGCAAGATCAGGCAAGAGGAAAAGAACCGCTGCTCGGGTCGCGACGTCTGATGAGGACGAAGACTATGGTGGTTCTGCGGGTGAAGAGTCGGCCAACGTCAGTTTTACGCGTGAAGTGGATGACGATGCTGATGAGGGAAATGATCTCGACTTCGCACCGGCCAGGATCAGAACCGCCGACGAGCATACGCGCCAAGTCATTATTGGCGACATTGTTAAGTTGGCGCTGGCATGTGAAACCTCCAGGACTTTGCTGAGGAAAAGTACGATTTACAGCGATATTATTGGAAAAAGGGCCGTTGGACTGCGCAACCAAGAGGTATACCGATCGGTGTTTCCTGAAGTGCAGACTTTCTTGAGGGACAAATTTGGAATGCAGCTAGTGAGCGTTCCTGATTCTTATATTCCACATCGCATGAAACTAGCGTCAAGCTCAAAATCCAGCAATCAGTCGAAGGCAGATGCAGAAAACTCTGGCAAGCTGCCTGATCCTATGAAAGCAGATGTGATGATGTTGGCCCCCACGCTGCCTGAAGTCTATAGGAAGACTGTGCCACCTCCTAGGGCAACCTATGAGAATATGCATATGGGTGCGGTTTTTGTTGTAGTCGCTCTCATTACTCTAAATGGTGGTATGCTAAAACGCAACAAGCTAGTGACAGACTTGTTACCGAAGACTGGAATAACCGATGCTCTTTCGGAAAGTACTGAGAATGTTGACAGCCTTTTGACAAGCATGAGAGATTCACGATATATTTTGTCGCGAAAACTAGTGGAAAGAAATGGTGAAGAGCCGAAAGAATTCTTCTGCCTGGGCCCTCGAGCACAAAAAGAGTTTACCAAGGACGGATTTGGAGCGATGCTACAGGTGCTATTCAAGGACAAGTTTGATCCGGCTAGTTATGCTCGTGCATTTGACAAACAGGGAGATATTCGCATGTACTGGATGGATGATTTTGCTCCAGAGAATATCCAAGAGACACAGACACAAGGAGACACGATAGGGGAACCAGGTGGGGCGGAATAACGACCATACTTATAGAGTAACAGTGATGATATATAGTGGAATGCATATAATATTTAGATTAGAGGATCCTATCTGTAGAGATAATATGCAAAGTCAGACAGGATCCCTCCCCATCATGTGGTGTTTGATCTATTTGCCTACTACCCTCATTGCTTCTTGCCGATATTTCCGGTCCTTAAACATGAACATTCCCTTCGGAATCAATGCCTCCATTAGTCTCTCTTTTACCTGCCGCTCTTTCTGCTTCTCCAGAGCTAGAGCATCTTCCCTCTCTTCCTGAGTGTCCGGAAATCCAGCTCTCCAGAACCCCGGAGGAGAATCTGCTTTACTCCACCGATCACGATGCCGAGACGCCTTTTGCTTGGCAGCACTAGTGGAAAAAACCGCATTGCCTTCTATCGGACCTGCAAGTTCATAAAACTTATCGCACTTTTTGCACGAAGTACCATGGACACATTGGCGTTCTTTGCCTCGCAATGTTTCCTTGAATGCATAGGCGATATTGTCATTGGCCTCTGGATTAACGATAAAATCATTTCTCTGCCATTTCAAGCCGGTGACATAATTGTAGAATGCCTCGTAAGTCTCGAACTTTGGCAGTAGCTCGTCTTTGTTGAGGTGATGACCAGAGCTAACCGAGGAAGCCTTTGCCTGAGCCACAGGCTTTCTCACTCTTGTAGGAGTATCAGACGTCTGCTCTCGCAGACCGGCCGATTTCTTAAGCCAAGAGTCAATTGTGTAATTTCCCTTGACGGGTCCAGTATCCGCAGGACCAGCTGTCTGGGGAGTTGGCAGCTGGAATTGCGGAGGCTTGGGAAATGTAGTTTCTCTTCTTCCAGTTTTAAGATCGTCATCTATTTCTTGATTGAAATCACCGGTGCCAAGAGTAAACTTCGCCTTCTTTCGCCTTGGAGTCGGCGATGAGGGGCTTTGTATCTGAGTCTCAGCTTCTTCCTCCGGATCAGCGACATCTTTCATGAGTAAAATACCATCATCAGCAAGATCAATGCTCTCCGAGACAATTCCCTGTTGGGTTTCGAAGGTGAGCTTGCCAGGAGGATCAGGATCACCCTTAATATATGTGACTTGCAGAGGTGAAGAAGAAAGCTCATCATTAGTTGCCTCTGAGAGCTGACTAGAAGGAATAACCCGACTGGGACTTTTCAAGGTCACCATTTGCAACAGAGAAACCTGTGGATTTTCAAGGTCCTGTGGTCTGGCTGTGCTATTGGAAATATCAGCCATGGGCGTTCGACGCGTAGAGCGCGCGAGAGTATTGTGTATCTTTATGGGCGAATTTCCACTGTCCAGACCATTGCGACCTCTATATGGAGAAGAATGCTCGTCGTCTGCATTCGGCCTCTTTTCTCCTCCAATATTCGCGTTCTCCAGCACTCCGATATACTCGGACAGCGCCGATTGGTCTGAAATAAGTTAGCAGCCGTCCAACTTCGCCAGAAATACCAAAACTAAAATCACCTACATTCCTCCCTCAAAGCATCCAACACCGCCTCCTGCTGTTCCACCTGCAATTTCTTGTGTTGAACTCGTTCTTTCAGGGCGCTCAGGTCCATTGCTGGTTGATTGCTGAAGAAACAATGTAAAGCCGAGCCGCAGTGTACTTTACCACCTAACCATCTCTCATCTCCTCATCTTTCAACCTGGCTTTGTACAGCAACCAACTGATAAAAATGTCAAAGTTACGGTTTGATCCGCGCATTTTGGTCGACGTGGCCTTATTCATAGGTGCAAGCACCAGTATTTATTACCTGTTCAGCCATCTGCTGCTGCAGGTTGGTGACGGGCCCAAATCCAGTGGAGCTCGTAAGAAGGCGAATGCAAGTCTGGCTCGCCTCCAGGCACGATACCCCGAACTTGATCTGGAATTGGATGAGTACGAGCAGATTATTGTTCAGAGCGTCATTACGCCCAGTGAAATAAAGGTGGGATTTAATGATGTTGGTGGATTGGAAGGCATCATTGATGAGCTTAGGGAGTCGGTTTTGTACCCATTGACAGTGTAAGTGAAATTTCACGGCTACAAGAATTAGAAAGGCTGCAAATAACTGGTTTAACTAGTTTAACTGGGTCAACTGGTTGAATAACCTTAAAGAAAATAATTAACTAACTTTTATAGTCCCGGGTTATATACCCATCAATCATCGCTTTTGCAGGCTCCAAAGGGAGTTTTGCTATACGGCCCTCCTGGGTGTGGAAAGACGATGCTGGCCAAAGCTCTGGCGGCCGAATCATCGGCGAATTTCATCAATATCAAGATGTCCACCATTATGGACAAGTGGTTTGGTGAAAGCAACAAGCTGGTGGCTGCCATTTTCTCGTTGGCCCAGAAGCTGCAGCCCTGTATTATCTTCATTGACGAGATCGATTCATTTTTGAGAGAGCGATCGTCTTCGGATCACGAGTTGACGTCCATGCTCAAGGCTGAGTTCATGACCCTATGGGATGGTTTGACCTCGGAGGGGAGAATCGTGGTGCTTGGGGCTACCAATCGGCCCAACGATATTGACTCGGCTATACTGCGAAGAATGCCGAAGAGGTTTGCCGTATCGTTGCCGCTTGCTCCCGAGAGACGCAAAATCCTGAACCTCATGCTCAAAGGCGCCAAGCTGGAAGACGGGTTTGATATCGACTTTGTGGTGGAACAAACGTCTGGTATGAGTGGCTCCGACATCAGAGAGGTGTGCCGAAATGCGGCCATGGTGCCCATGCGTGAGTACATTCGCAAGAACTTTGTAGACGGGAAACGGGTGGATGACGAGACAGATATTGTCGTGAGACCCATCCGCACAGAAGACTTCTTTTCTAGAACAGCATCCGAGGAAACCGGTGCTCTGGTCCGCGAAGTCATTTAGAGCAGCATGTTTGTAATTTGTCGGCCAACCCTGTTATACGGCTGACACTTTACCCCAGCATATCACCCTCTTGTCGGACCATATCCTTGTATATATATAATATAAATATCGGGCTAAGCGTGACTATAATAGAGTAATTGAGAAATTTGAGGCTATCTTATCATGAGACTTGCCGGTGCTGCGTGGCTGGTGCCGTCGCTGGCTATTCTTGGGGTCCACTTTGTAGGTTGAACCCACGATGGATGGGCACAATTGTTCATTCACATCTTTACACCATTCAACTTACTAATAGTTCTGTAGCATAGAAAAATGACCGCCGTTCCCCCCGGAGGCAAAATTGTAAATATCAACGGTAGAAACGTTATTTTAGATAAAGACGGCAAGCCGTAAGTTACAGGAGGAGATTATCATCTGATTTATTGTGGCCCACCTCGCCCGATCCGCTGCAAAGCCCTACTATAAAGATAAAACACTAACCACCCCCTCAGCTGTCGGCAGTGCAATAGTTTGCTTGACTTCAAAATGGCCAATGCTTTTCAGAAGACAGGCGAAACAAACGAAAAGAATGGTGGTGCTAAAATAGCCTCTGGACTGGCTGGACTTGGTGGTTTGGCTGGTATGGCCACCGCTGCGTCCTCTACTCCTACTACCGTGATAGACGATGATGGCCCAGATGATTGCCCACCCGATACCTATCAACTGGGAAGAAGTACCTGGACATTCCTACATACAATGGCTGCCAATTATCCTGAAAAACCCAGCTTCACCGAGCAGGTGGAGATGATGTCGTTTTTGAACACCTTCTCCAAAATCTACCCCTGTTGGTGGTGCGCTAAAGATTTCCGAAAGTGGATTGCAGAAGAGAAGAATAAGCCCAATGTGAGGTCCCGAGAGGATTTGAGTCTTTGGTTGTGCGATGCTCATAATGCTGTGAACACCAAGCTAGGCAAAGAAGCATTCAAGTGCTCTGAATGGAAATATCGATGGAAAAATGGTTGGCCCGATGGAAGATGTGATTAGTTTTCATGTCAGAAATCTTACATTTATGTATATAATAATTTATGGTGGTGGTTAATCACCGATCCTCACTCAAATCTTAGGTTAGTGTAGCATAGTTTAATGGAACACTACTGCCTCGTCCGCTAGGATAAAGCTTCTGCTTTCCTTGAAACTTCCTAGGAGCTGGAAGCGAACCTTTATTTTTGAATTTGAACTTGCCATCGTCGATAACCATTTTCTTATCGCTGTTGTTCGATCCACTATTGCTATGGCCGTTCGGCGCAGTAATAGTATATGCTGAGGCATCAATCTTTCGAATATCCCCGTGATTTGGTGGGGCAGGGGGCGGCTGGCGATGGCCAGAAGCGGCTCTTCGCGATGTAAACGTACTCGTAGAACGGGATGAGACAGAAGCGGGTGAAGGAGGGGCAGGTGCAGGAGAAGAGGGCACTGAAATAGCAGGGGGGGCTGGCGGGGGTGCCGGCGGAGGTGCAGAGGGAGCTGATGAGTGAGTTGTATTGATCGATGATACCGAAGATGATGCAGAATGTCCATTACCCCGAAGAGGCGTGGTTAACATGGCTGAAGGAGGAGGGGGAGGTGGTGCTGGAGGTGCAGCAGAAGAATTTGAAAACGGAGTAGATGGAGCTTTTGGAGGAGGTGCAGCCGGTAAAGCCGGTGATTTTGGGGCCGTTATAATAGGTGGGAGAGAAGGAGCAAGGGGTGGGGGACTGTTGTGTGTCAGAAATGACGGAGGAGGAGGAGGAGGTGGTGGTGGTGCAGATGATGCAGAGGGAGGAGTTGGTGCAGATGAAGAAGATGGAGGGGGAGGAGGAGCTGGTGGCGGTGCAGACGAAAATGAAGGGGTAGGAGGAGCTGGTGGTGGTGCAGATGATGAAAATGAAGAAGGAGCAGGAGGGGGTGGTGCTGGTGGTGCGGATGTGAAAGATGGAGGGGGAGGTGCATTGGATGGTTTCGAAGGACTTGATCCTGGCAAAGGAGGGGGACTTGGGATCTTGGAAGCAAAAGAGGGGGGAGGTGCAGGAGCAGATGGCGGGACAGGCGGACGTCCAACAGGCGCTGCTGGCGGTTTTGGAGGAGACTGCAATGCAGAGACCTGGGAAGGGGCTGGCGGCGGAGGTGGAGGAACAGCTGGAGTGCTAGACTTTGCTGATCCAGGAATCGCTGGAGCACCAGGAATAGGCGGAGGACGAGCACTGGGAAGAGAGCCAGAACTGGTGCTCGATGCGCTTACATGCCTCAACTTAGGAGCAGAAGGCGAAGAAGAAGAAGGTAGCGGTGGGGCAGGAGCCGATGAGGACGGAACTGATGGCCTGGCCGAGGGAACACTGGGTACCCTAGGTGGTCTAGTTCCAGGAAAAGAAGGAGCCTTCGCAGCAGGTGCAGGGGGTGGCTTTGAAGGAATTGAGGGCGGTGCTTTCGAGGAATTCGACAGAGCAGCCGGTTTTGGGGGGGCAGGAGCCCCTCCTCCAAATGATCCGCTCTGTTTGGCAGCAAACGAGGACTCCTCAGCTCCAGTACTGATTCCTCCGCCTCTATGACGAAGTTTGGGCATTCCACCGGCAAAAAGACCTGCCAATGGCGGAGGGCCAGAACCCAATGATTCGTCCTCTTCTCTCACGGCGGGTGTAGGAGCGGAAGGGATCCTTGGAGCCCCGCCAGGAATAGCAGGTGCACCTCCACTAGGACCCGAAGATGCAACAGGAGCATCTAAGATTCGTCCGCCAGTTTGCGGAGCCGATCTATCATTTGTCACGGTTTTTTTCAGCTTCATGCCCTTGCGGATGTCGCCGAACAGCGCATCAGCCGAAGGAGCGCCGCCGGCAGCCGGTCTAGCAGGCGCGCTGGTCTGTGATGAGGACAATGACCCAAACGCCATAGGCGGCGGGGGTGGGGGAGGCGGTGGTGGTCCAGGCATACCGTTCAATGCAGTCGTTGTATATGTCTTGTTATATCGTTAGATGCTGAGCCCTGAGCGGCGGTGCTATTTCAACTAGACTGTCATGGTAGAGAGGGCTTACCCGGCCCCTCATCACGTGGCCAATTTTGATCGGGGTTGCGGCACTGCGGGTTTATGAGGCTGACGGAAGCGTGACGTCAAAACCAAATAAGTGGAAAAAACGGATATCGGAGATTTGGAAAAACACATCGATTTCTACAGATGCATCACTGCAGCCGCCTGGGGTGTGGAGAGAAGGCTTAAAGGGGGTCTTCCGGAGGGGCCCGGAGAAGCCACTTTTAGACTTCAGTATTGGCGGAGACTTCGGATTATTTGTTGAATCCGGCCACCACGGCTGTCAATGACATGACTTGGGCCGGGTGTTCGGGCAACCCCACAGGAAAAAGGCGATTTGCATGGCGTCACACGTTCAACCCAGCATGCAGCAATTGGTGGAGGCCGACAAACAGGTGATGTGAAAAATGATCCGAGCGGAGAAGCCAAACAGTATATAGGCAGCAGCGTTTTTGAGTTCCGCCAGAGTTAGCTGTAAATAAAAAATTATAAACCCAACCAATTATAAAATAATAACCGGGCAGCGCTACGCATTTATACTAGAATTAGTGTTGACTGTTTAACAGCTGCGAAATAATCAATTATATATTTTCTCTGCCGGATCATCTACCCATCTGGTTGCAGAAGAACGTTAGTTTGTTGGCCAGCCCTTGTTTCCTGTCTTGTCTTGCATCTCTATATTTTTGATTTGCCCAAATTTGTTGAGCACAGCGTTCGGAAAAAGACAATCAGTCGCGGATTTCTCAGACTTTACAGATTGCAACTTTGTTCGCATTGAGCTGTAATGTATGTATAAACTAATGGTAGTTTCTCCAACTGCGGGAGAGCGTTGGTTTGCGGTTGCTGAAACGTGCAGGTTTGCTGCTGCTGCTGCTGCTTATCTTTCTTATTTATTTGGCTCTAAACTAACTAAGCCAGATCCAAACTCCGCCTTTGACTTATTGCACACTTAACGCAGTATACTCAATTTCCAGCATTTAGAGTTACAGAATACCACAAGGTAAGTAGATCAATCGGTTGGATCGGTTCGACTCAGTTTGGTGGATTTTTATCGAGGTTGTTGGCAGCATTTTCTAACTGACTGCAAGATGGACCCCAAGCTTGCCTGTGGTGTGAGCTTCCTCTCCCTTGTCACCAAAGACAGGGGACTCTATGAGGAAACAATTGACTTCTACTCAAAACTGGGATTTGTCACTGTTGAAGAATACGATCCTGAAGGTTCTTTTGGATCCGGAAGTTCCCATGCTCTCAACTCTCTAGAGGAAAAGTGGATGACTAGTATTTTCCCCACTCACCGTCTCGGTGAAAAAGCTCCTCAAGGATCTATAAGAGAAGACATTGCAGTATCTTCATTTGGAGCTACTATCAAAGTCAGATTAATTGACTCTGGTTTAAGTGTTGAACAGGCTCAGGCCAGAAAGGATACTCTCGAAGCTCAGTACAAAGACTCAGACTGGAGAGGTGTCACTCCCTCTTTTGTCTTCTATGTTCGAGATATTGCCGAGGCTGGAAAGGTTCTGTCTCATGGTGGAAAGCACGTTGTGCAATTCCGACCCACGGAATCGGCTTCCATCGAAACCTACGGCTACGATCCTCTCGGAAACCTTATTGGATTTACTACAAGGCGAACCCCATACAGCATAGCTGATGCCCGACCTACAACCGTACCGGATAACGATCTTTATAATCCTGAAAAGATCACTAATCCTTCGAAATCTCTCGATGCTGCCTCCATTGACACCCCCAAGAAGCGAATTGCTGTCATGACTTCTGGTGGAGATGCCCCTGGTATGAACTCGTGCGTTCGATCAGTTGTAAGAGCTGCCATCAACCGAGGCTGTGATGCTTTTGCTATTTTTGAAGGTTACGAAGGCCTGGTTAAAGGTGGAAACCTCATCAAGCAGATGACCTGGGACGATGTTCGAGGTTATCTTTGTGTTGGTGGTACATCAATTGGTACCGCTCGATGCGCTCGATTCAGAGAGCGAGCTGGAAGATTGGAAGCTGCTACTAATATGATCAAAAATGGTATTGACGCTTTGATTGTTTGCGGTGGTGACGGTTCCCTTACAGGTGCCGATCTCTTCCGAGCAGATTGGCCTGATTTGGTCAAAGAGCTGCTTGATACAGGTGTTGTTACTCCCAAGGAGGTTAAAGGCCACGAACATTTATACATTTGTGGTCTTGTCGGCTCAATTGATAATGATATGAGCTCCACTGATGTCACCATTGGTGCCTTTTCTTCTTTGGACCGAATTTGCCAGGCTGTCGACTATATTGATGCTACTGCTCAATCTCATTCTCGAGCTTTCATCATCGAAGTTATGGGCCGACATTGCGGTTGGCTAGCTTTGATGGCCGGTCTTTCTTGCGGTGCTGACTTCATATTTATCCCTGAGAAGCCTCCTAAGAAGGATGAATGGGCTGCAACCATGTGTGAAATTGTCCAGCGACACCGAAGCAAGGGAATGCGAAAAACTATTGTCATCGTTGCCGAAGGTGCCATTGACACTGATTTGAACCCCATCAGTGCCAACGATGTCAAAGATGTGCTAGTATCTATTGGTCTGGACACCCGTGTTACTACTCTTGGCCACGTCCAGCGTGGTGGTACTGCTGTTGCTTTTGATAGATTCCTTGCTACCATTCAAGGTATTGATGCGGTGGATGCTATTCTCTCTGCTACACCAGATACACCCTCTCCCATGATTGGTATACAAGAAAACAAGATTGTCCGACGAAATTTGATGGAGGCCGTTGCACTGACTCAGAAAGTTGCAAAGTGCATTGACAATAAGGATTTCAAAGGAGCCATGGCTCTGCGAGACCAAGAATTCTCCGAGCATCTTCAGAATTTCCTGACTATCAATAATGCTGATCGAGATGTTGCGAAGTACCCTGCTGAAAAGAAGTTGAACTTTGCAATTGTTTCTGTTGGTGCTCCAGCTGGTGGTATGAATGCTGCTCTAAGAGCTGCTGCCTGCTACTGTTTCTCAAGAGGCCATAAGATTTACTCCATCAACAATGGCTGGACAGGACTGACTCGACATGAAGCTGTTCGAGAGATGCAGTGGCTGGAAGTCGAAGAATGGGCTAACAAGGGTGGCTGTGAAATCGGTACCAACAGAGCCCTGCCCGAATGTGACCTTGGTATGATTGCATTCTATTTCCAAAAATATAAGTTCGATGGTCTCATCATCATTGGTGGATTCGAAGCTTATGTCTCGCTACATCAGCTAGAACAGGCCCGAGCAGCCTATCCTGCATTCCGTATCCCCATGGTTGTCTTGCCTGCCACCATTTCTAACAATGTCCCGGGTACTGAGTATTCATTGGGTACTGACACATGCTTGAACGCATTGGTCCAGTACTGTGATGTCATTCGTCAGTCAGCTTCGTCTACACGACGAAGAGTCTTCGTTGTTGAAGTTCAAGGTGGTAACTCTGGTTATATTGCTGCATACACAGCTTTGGTTACTGGTGCATATGCTGTGTACACTCCAGAAGAGGGCATATCATTTGCTCAGTTGGGCTCTGATATCAAGTACTTGAAAAAGTGCTTTGCTGCTGATCAGGGTCGAGATCGTGCTGGCCGTCTGATCATTCGAAATGAGAAGGCATCTAAAACCTTTGGAACCGAAGATCTCACTCGAATCATTCAAAATGAGGCCAACGGTCGATTTGAAGCTAGGGAGGCTATCCCTGGTCACGTTCAGCAAGGTGGTGCTCCTTCTCCCATGGACCGAGCTCGAGCTGTGCGACTTGCAATTCGATCAGTCCAATTCTTGGAACAATCACAGAATATCCGTGAGAAGAAGCATATGTACCAGGGTGAGATGTATACCGTTGCTGGTATTCGGTCATCACACTTGCTATTTACTCCTATCCAACCTCTGTGGGATCTTGAGACTGAAATTGAGACTCGAAGACCTAATAGAGTATTCTGGAACGGTCTTATTGCCGCGAGTGATATGCTAACAGGCAGACCTCGAGTTTCGCCTGACGATATGTAAACGATAGTTAGTCCTATTTCTATATACTAAGATGTGTTGAATATTTACAGGATGGGTCTTCTAAAAAAGGTGTCTTACAAAGCTGAGCCAAGAGGTTTTGTCAGTTCGTAGTCGCCTTTTTCATTCTTTACGAGGACACCTCGTCCGAGCAGTTCCTCAAAAATAGCAATAGGAATCCAGCCCTTTGTCTCTGTGAAAGGGTGTTCCACAACATAGTTATTCCATTCATCCATTTTCTGTGCTTCTGCAACAAATTGATCATCAGAAAGCTCAATAGGGAAAGGTGTTTCTTCAAGGCCGAGAAATTGCCATTCCTGAGAAAGTTTGAGAATGTCATATTCCAAGTCCATGTGTGTTTTAGTAGTAGCATCTACACGGAGGGCCGTGTCAACCAACTCTTGCCGTCGCTTTATGCTAGGAGCAAAAGCAGGGAAGAACTGCTCACCAAGTTTTTGATTAGACTTGAGAAGAAACTCAAAGGCAAATTGGTTCTGGGTCTGCGCAATAAAATGGTCAATGGTCTTCTTTTCTGGCTCTGGGAGCTCATCATAGTTTGGAATATCTTCTTTTCTGAAAATCTTAGGACCTCTGTTGCGGACAAACGAAGGAGCGCCATGAAGCAGAAGTGGCCTTATGGCAGTGTTTTCAAAGTCAAGAACATAAGTCTTTTCAGGTTCGGTTCGGTGGATGACGTTAATGGGGTTCAGGTCGGGATGGTTGAGCCGAGGAGAAAAGAGCTCGTTAGGAATAGACTCGTCGCTGAACAAGACTGGGACCAGCTTCGAGTACCAATCGAAGACCTGTTTGGCATCAGTCAGCTGCTTCTTAAGACCAGGGTCAAGAAGTCGTGTTCCAAGATCATCCTCGATGTAAGCAAGCTGAACATCAGCAGTAGCCTGAAGATATTCCTTTGCAGAATTGAAAGGTCCTCTGAAGGGAGCAGCAATGTTCTCATGACGACCTTTCCAGAAGCGTGCCTCTGTGGTTTCACCAATTCTCCATCGATCTGCCAGCTCGGTGTCCTTCTCACCATCGTAAGGAAGGTCATTTTGCAGCTCGGTAGAGACATCCTCAGTGAAATAGAGGGATCCAAACTTATTGAAAGAAGTAGCGAGAATAGGCTCTAAGACATCAACAACCGGCTTAATAGTAGTAGACTTCACCTTGATATCCAGGTCAGCAGGATTCCAGCCATGCATAAGAGTGTCTCCGGCTACAAAATCAAGCAGCATATACTCTGTTCCGAGTCGGTTATCCTGTGTAGGAGACCAGGAAGACACTGTCGGCATAGCAAGCTGGTGCTTTTTGGCTAAAAAGTCCATCGTAGCGACCTCCGACTGCATTCTCCTTTTCCGGTATGCTGAAAGTCCAATTGCGTAGGGAACTCGAAGAGCATAAGAACGCCCGTCAGTCAGATCAACCCGATAAACCTTGTTATGCTTTCCTTCATGAATGGGCCCAATGGATCTGATTTGGAGCTCGGCATTGGAAGGGGATTTCTGTAAATAGTCGACTTTCTCCTTCAAAACCTCAATTAGGCCCTCAATGGAGAACTTGGTTTTCCTAATATCCCGCTCGTGTTGGTCATTCTGAACCCATCTACCCCAGGTATAGTCAAAGAACTCCTTATGACCGGCCTGGAGGTCAGATAGGGACACTGTTTCGGTCTCCTGCCGCTCTGTACTGTTGAACCGTTTTAAAACCGCAAATTGCTGCTTTCTTCCCTGCAGAAGCACTGATCGAATACCGGCGTTCACTCGCAGCATGTTTGTTTCTAGAATGAATTTTTTCAGGCTCCCGTAGGGTTTTGGATATTTGATGTGTGACTAAGCGACAATCGAATCTTAGGTCAGCGGGGATCTCTGATGGAAAGAAGCGGAGGAACCAGGATTAAATCAGCTGAGAATATTGTCTGAAGAGCAAAGTACAAAAACCTTAGAACCGTGTATGACTTTTGTTCTCAGAAAGGCGCTGTTGGCGGAGACAGTGCTTATGCAAGGTGGTAACATATTGTCAAACCCAGTCGAACTTAGTTGGTAGTTCCCAAACAAGAAGGTTCACAAGATAGGAAGTAATTGATTTAAAGTGAGCAATAGGGGATTTTACAATCCACCAACAACCCGCTACACTCACGAAAGAGTGTATACCGACTCCGACGTTGAGCACCGTATATTTCTATTTATATACATATTGAACAGGAGTTCAAAGTGCACCAAAGCTTGATCATGCCCGGCCAGCCAGCCACTCAGCGTCAGCAAAGGAGCGCTTCCTGGGGCGGTTCACTAGACAAACCCCCCAGCCCATCTCGAAATGGGGCTGTTTCTATCTCAAAAACGCATCGCAGTGATCTGGATGATCTGGTGGTTTTGTTTTCCGGACAAGAGGCGCGTGTTAGCCAGTTTACTGTGTACAACCACAATCAATCCCGAGATTTTGATCTCCCTCCACCAGATAACAGTCTGAGGTCACCTGAATCGGTGGTTTCACAAGGAATCATCAAGGTGTACAAGATTCTAGAGAAAAAAGCCGCGTTTTTGCAGTGTGGAAACAAGTTTGTTCATCCGATTCTGGCCCGGACTCGACTATGGCGAACAAACGTGTATGAATTCATACTGCCCCAACCTATACCGAGCAAGTTCTGGCGAATAGAGCTCATTGAGCCTGAAACTGACAAAGAAGGTGTCTGCAAAGCGCTGGACCACCTCGAAACAGCATTTAGGACCACTTGCCTCTACCGAAATGAGTACAAGCCATTACCTGATTTGGATGAAGAACTACAAACCAGTCTCCATTCATCCCGCTCTACAACTCCAACTCCAGAACAAAGAGTTCCTTTACGGCGAACCGCGCGTAAAACGAGCGAAAATGAAGGAGGGAAGCAAACAGAGCTTGTGCTTCCACAGAAACTTGACAGCTCTCCACATCGATCGTTCACTGCTCCTATTGATTTAGTAGCTCCTCCTCTGAGCCCCCAACTTGCAAATGCTACAACTGCCACAACTATGGCAGTAGCTACTACGCCATCGCCGAAACCACACGCTTCATATCCGTCGTCGGCAACTTCTACCCTTGATGCTATTCTGGATACCTTTGTGGGAGATGAAGAAGATGAGCCGATTGAGGGTCTGCTGCAAGATCAAGAGAATGAAGATCTGTTATTTGGAGAGGACACTAGCGGCCAACACCCTTTCAATGATTCTAATGAGCATACCCACGTACAACGTTCTGTTGTTCGGCACCACCTTTCGCATGATTTTTTTGATCCGTCCAATAGCTCAGTCTATACTCGAGATACAGATGCTACCAAAGATTCAGAATTCACAAGCAACACGTCAGAAATCGCTCAGGACGATACGGATACGAGCAGTTTTGTGTTACACACTCAGCAATCTCCAGCATCTCCTTCAACACCATACCTGTGCCACCCACTAATTCCACTGGCACAGAGAAACAACGTACTTTCCTCAACATACCCACTTCGTTTCCGTCCAATGGACGACGACTGGCTTGATGTGGCTTATTATGGCTCTCCTCAGAGTAGTGGCTATGTCCCCAAGGGCGTTCCTTCAAACTCTAACAGCTGGAGGTCTTCGTATTTAACACTAGCATCTCAAATTACTGGTGATCTTTTTTCCTCCTCTTCGAATTATCTCAGTGACAAACTCAGAGCACCTTCTATCTTCACCGCCAACCAACAACTGCAGCAGTCTCAGGCAATTGATTCACTGTGGCCTATTTATAACAGCATGACCGTGAATCTAGCAGATGGCAGCCAGTTTCAGCACTCACCGGGAAACTCGGTTGACAGTACAGAAAGCGATCTGGCTTACCATGCCGGTTCTGAAGCTGGGAGCTACTCTGGTTGGAGGCTATTATCTAAAGTAGGACAATGGTGGAGTCAGTAACCGAAACCCTTTAGTAACAGTGCTATATACATTAATATATTTATTCTACATGCGTCAACTAGCGTCATCATGAGCCCTTGGGTGGGGGAGCTACTTACATGGGAGGGTGAGCCTGGAAGCCTTCCTCCTGCTCGTAAGCAGCTGCTTCCTGGGCCTGAGCAAAAGCTTCTTCACCACCAGCTTCAAACTGGAGACCAAGACCAACCTTAGCAGTAGACTTGAAGTGGTCGATTTCACCGGCACACAAAATAGAAACGACAGGGAGAACACGTCGTTCCAAAAGGAAAGCCACTTTTCCACCAGAGTCGATCTGACCTCGGAAAACGGACTGTCGGAATTCGTATTTGGCACCAATAGTAGTATTGGCTTCAATAGAAGGAGGGGCACCAAGCATGATAGCCTGCTGGTTTCCACCAACAGAGATGGTGGTTTCAACACCGGCTTCTACCTTGTCGGTGACTTTTCGCCAGAAAGTGGCATTTACAGCACCCTGGGCTTGCAGCTGAGCAGCAGCAACCCAGTCGCCAGAAACGTATCGTCCAACATAAGACACGGCAGCATCAGCAGGGTAGATGGAAGCCTGTCTGGAATAGACCGTTTCAAGGCCGAGAGCCAGCTTGGGGGTGACAGACTGGAGCACAGAGGCTACACATACACCGGTGAAAGGGCCTTCAAGCAAGGATGGATTGAGTGCCTTGATGTTGATGGAAGTGTCAGCAGCCTGAATATCGTGTTCTACCTGGAGCATGGAAGGCTGGTCTGCGGAGATCTGCAGATTGGCCTTGGTAGTTTGAGACTTGCCCCATCCGTAGTGGAATCGGCCAGACAAGGAGAGGTCATTGTCCAAAAAGCCCTGGAAAAAGATGTTGTCGGTGGCATAGAATGCTCCAAACCGGTAGGAAGGCATCATGGGAGAACCAACTGAGAAGGAGTGAGAGACTTGGAACGCCGGGTTCATGGAAAAGGACTTTGACAGGTCGGCTCGAAGACCGGTGAAGAAATAATTGGTCAGGAAAACATCTCGGGAGACCTCTGCAGTAAGATTTTCCATTGTTCCAGGGTTTTTGAGACCCATAGCTTCCCGTCTGGCGGCTACGGAGCTGTAAATGTCGCTGACGTAGGACAGAATGGGATTGGTGGCCCAGACCGAAGGCGTCTGGGGGTTCGCCGCTTTGGCAAAATCAGTCAAAGATGGCACAGATATAGGAGACGCCATGGTATGTTATGGTAGGTACAGCGTGCAGCTTCAAAAGGCCTGGTGCAAATCAAGTGCTACTGTTGTTTGGAGATGGCAACTGAAATTTTTCAGCGGTGGTTCGCCTTGGGAGCCGGTGGGATGGGATATACGCGGAGGAAACATAACACCGAGACGCAATTTAATGAATATAATAAATATAATGCAGTGTATTATATTGGTAGAAGCTGATTAACGGGAATTGAAGGTGGAATAATGTAAAAATGGAAGTTGTATTGAGTTTATTCGTTGTTGTTGGTGGTTTTGGAAAAAAGCTTCAACTTGGTTCAATCTGTGCTTATAAACGGGCGGGATAGCATTCGGCGGGTTCTTCTCTGAGTGCTTATGGTTTGATCATAAATTATCGGCTGGGCTCTAAACGCGCTGCTATCTCAGCAATAGACATAGCATGTGTAAATGTATATAACATTGTCTATTAGACACAATCTGCACTATTGGATTACGTGTTTACGTGCATTTTGAGACTATAAGGCTAGTCTGGTGTTCTCAAAATGTGGGGTCATTGTTAGATCTCCCTACGGTTAAGATTGGAAACACGAAAAGAACGAGACAGTTACAACAATTGGGCCGCGATTTCATTCCAATATTTTCCCATTGTTCCATATAGACTATATAGGCTGTCTACATTACCGGTAGATCAGGATTATTCGTAAGCAATATCTCAATAGATACCTATCGTAGGACTAAGATTCATAAAAAAAGCACCAGTTTGGTTGATTTATCCGGGGCAAACAATAAATAGCAGCACTGAAAACAGTTTCAATGCAAGGTTCAACCTCAAGTTATACCGCGGCATTAACTTCACTGCCCTCGTTCTCAGAGCCCACGCTGTTGGCTTCACTTCTCGTGTAGGGGTCGCTCATTGCATATGTATCAGGCAGTTTGTTAGGGCCGGATACAGAGCCGGTACGGAGAAGGCGGATTTTCTCGTTCAGAGTAACCGGAGGAGCAGAAGGGATATTTGGAAGTCGACGAGGCGAATCGCTGGGCCAACTATACTGACTGACGGCATCGGTAGCCTCTGGAGTACTGCCGCCGTCTTGATCGTGGTCATTATCTGGGGTAACGGCCCGTTCGGGAGTCATTTCTTGGTCAGAACTGCTGCCACCTTCAATATCTTCCGGAATTTCCACGTCTGGAGTTGACTCTGCATTCTCCGAGTCATGTTGGCCTTGGCTGGCTCGTTCGACCCATGCTGAATATGCGGAGGGGTCGTAAAAGCGACGTCGGCGGCCCTGAACCCCGTCTTTCTGGGCAGTGGTACTAAGCATGCTGAAGGACGAAGATCGTGAAATTGAAGCGGACGGAGCCAAGGCACCGCCGTTTGATGGTCCTGTGGTCTGGTAATCGCTATCTGAATCCACTGACGCCTGGGTAGACGACAGCTGGCGGTGCTGCCCGAGCATAGCTCCCAGAGCCGATGCGGGCGACAGCGTATCGTCGTTCAAACCAACCGACAACGAAGTATCAGTAGTGGCCGTAGTAGGGGATGACACCCCCGAGTAAGACATGTAGGCAATTGGTGGTGGCTTGGTGGGGTGTATTTAAAGCTGGTCCCGTGAGTTGAAGTTGAAGTTGAAGTTGAAGTTGAAGTTGAGGTGGATAGATGGTGGTAAATTGCAATAACCCGGGGGATACGTGCGAGGAGGGGGAGAGGCTGGCGGCCCCCTTCTAAAGCATGCTAAAATGGATGCATCCACAACTACAGCTAAGACTGGGAGGCAGCTACTTCTAAAGGGGTTTGTTCGTTTAACTTAACTAGTTGGGGTCGTTAGTCAGGCCATCCAGTATATCTTCGTCAATCTCCATGCTCTCCATGTCGGGAATGCTGTCGATTGGCAGTTGGGGCCCAGGCTCTTCAATGGGCTCGGGTTTGATCTCGCCGCTCAGCTTGGCCAGACTAGTGCGACGGTCTGCGATATCGGCTTCATCGATATTCATCACGTTCTGGAAACGAGCCAGCAGTTTTCTATCCAGGTTAGCTGTATTCTATTCTGTACATAGGCCAAATATAGGCCAATATGAGCCAACAGAGACCACCGCCCATTTGCCCATTTGCTTACCTTTTACGCCTGATCTTCTCTTGCATCAACTCCAGCTTCTTATTACGTTCAGCAACGCTTTCATCTAAATTACTGCATTGCTCCAACGCTTTTCTAGCCCCTGCTATTTTGGCTCGAATGGGCCCAGCCTAATTTGTTAGATCTCTCCGAAAATGGTTTTTTGCATTGCAAGATGGCAATGTAGTTTGCACCCACCCCGTTGTGTATATCCTTGGGCGACACTTTGCCCTGGGCAACCCCTTCCATGAGCTCTAGTACCATTGGCAGCAGATCCAGCTGCTCTAGCGTTCTCAGTACATCGCCTCGAGACTCCGTCGACCGCTCCTCTACTTTCACAGCAACTTCACTTCCTCCACTTATATTTCCAGACAATGGCGCCAGCAAATCCATTTCTGTTGCCGATGCGTAGGTTGCAATCGTAGAGCTCTATTTATGTTGGCGGTGATGATGGAGGGTGGAGGTGAAATTCCATTTTCTAAATGCGATTTCCATACCACCCAACCCAATCATCCAACATGACCATCGACTCATATAAGAACTAGCGTTGTGAAGTGTAAAATTCTATTATTAAAATATTTAACAAGTCTCCTACTCAATGGCTTTTAGAATACTTGCAAAACTGAAAGGCGTATACGGTTTGCCCTCTCCTTCAAAGTACTTGCTCATAGCCTCTACCCAGTGCAAACGTAGAGAGTGCAGCATAGCACTGGTACCCTCCATCATCACTAGAATAACCACAGTCAGCGTAAACCACATGCCAAATAAAAGAACGGTCATGATGACTCCAACGACTCCGGTCACTCCAAATGCTCCTTGGATCGTCATACTCCACAGGACACTACTCAATTGGGCATGGGCCAGAGACAAGGCCCAAAGTCGTAGGTATGAAGCTGTGTGCGAAATGCAATTAAGGCAAAACTCAATGGTATGAATCACCTGGTGGATCATAATGTCGCCAAAGTTTTCACCGTGTCCTCCTTCTTCATCATCATCATCTGCAGCAGCCGCATCTCCAGATTCCAGACCATTACCATTAGCATGGCCATTGCCGTTCTCTAATGATTCGTACTCATGCTCTTGCAGCTTCTTTCGTAGGTAGAGTGGCTTGGCCAATAGCAGCCACGGAACACACACAAGTGCAATCAATAGCAGAGTTACCTGCAGCTTGGCTTGGTTAGGAAATAGTTCTTCCTCAACCTGTCCAGGTGCCAAAAACATGTTAATTAGCATATTCAGCAGGCCGGGAGGTGATTTGCCCAGCGCGTTCCAGTCAACGCTCCACTTGTATACAATAGTCACTGAGAGATATCCAAAGATGCCCTGCATGAACAGTAGACCAGGAACAAAGTTGCCCCAGATATCAATGGAACTTTTGAAGAACAGATAGTTGACAAGAGAGAACATATAACTATAAGTCATATGAACATAACCCATCAGCAATGACAACTTCATTTTGTAAGAATTGGTGAATAACAAATTGTTTTCAGTTCCATGCCAGGCTGGATCTAATCCGAAAACATAAGTACCGGTCTGAGTGGCACTGATAGAATCGCCTTCCTCCCACGACTCTGGCCATTCCCAACCAGATTTGAAGAGATTCATAGACTTCGAGAACAAATCATTGTACAGGAAACCTGTGTACATTGCAAAAATGCCCATGAGCAGCAGAATGTAGCGACCAGTGTAAGCCATGTCAAAAATCTCATCTCTCTTCATTTTACCAAGCTTTTTCTCGTTTACAACCAGAACAAGAGCGGCCAGGAACAAGATAAAGCCATGTCCCAAATCGCCAAACATAATCGCGAACATGAAAGGGAAGGTAATGGCTGTAGGTAATGCAGGGTTGACCTCCTTGTAAGTGGCCACAGCGTACACATCGACAATATTCTGGAAGGCCAACGTGAACTTATTGTTTCGGTGGTAAGTAGGTGGGGTTCTGTTAGTTTTGAGAACGTTGAGCACGCTTGGGATCTCAACACTGGCCGCCTCGGTGATTTGCTTCAACTGAGATTGAACGTCATTAATTTCATCAGTGGGCAGCCAGCCCTCAGCAATAAGGCATTTTCGGTTCTGATCATAAAGGAACAGATTCAATGCCTCAAATACACCTTTTTCTTTGGCAATGATACCGGTCCAATTCTGGATCTTCGCAGCAATAAGAGCAAGTTCGGTTCTAAGGGTTGAACGGGTGTTAGAGACAACTTCTCGAATATCTTCCAGCTGCCTGTTCACATCTTGAAGCTGTTCAACGCGAAGGGCTCGGTCTTCGTCTACAGGATAGATGTCAGCATCCATAGCCTCGGCTATACGTCTGATTTTGGTGACCAACTCAGAACCATGCGAAAATACAATGAAGAAGTTCTTGTATACCGGTTCTTTAGCCTTTGCGGAGTAGATAGGCTCGGAGATTTCAGATTGGCTAAAAAATAGATTACCTCTCAATGTTCTCCAGAGAATTCGAGCAAGAGGCGAGATCTTTCTTCGGTCGATTACACCAGATACAAACTCGACATTGGCCATAGAAAGAGGAACTGCATCTGCAGCAGCACCACCGTCTATTTCACTAACTCCTCGTTCTTCTGCGTCGTTTGCTGCAAGAAGCGGAGCATCATCGCCAGCGTCGCCGCCAATCAGGTCGAGGTTCGTCTGAGCTTGAGCAAACACCTTGCCAGAAGCAATAAGAACATATCGCAATTCCGTCAATTGGGTCTGACGTTTAATAAGAGTCTCTTCGGAGTCTTTTAGTTGACTGATACGTTCTTCAAAAAGATCCAGTTTTCCAAGCAAATCGTCGATTTCGCTGGCATTGGCAGGGAGAGGAATGTTCTCAACCATAGGGCTTTCAGTGAGTTCCAGCTCCTCTATCCGAGCAGAAAGGTACCTCAGCTGACGCTGAGCATTGTCAAGCTTACGGATCTCCTTGACAAATGCCCGCTGGAAGGAGGAGACCTTGGAGTTCAAGTCTCGCAGTTCCAGGTTGCCCAGCTCGCCTAGAGCCGAAACAACGTCTCGGCCAATTTCGGTGGCCACGTAGAGCTGCACGAGGGACATGTCCGCAGAGCCTATCAAGTTAGTCAAATTGATTATTTTCTATCCGGCGATTGGTATTGTGAACCTACGAAAAATTGCCTCGTCCTTTTCCGACATGTTGGTGATGTTAGAAGAGAAAGGAGAAAACGGCGCAGCCACAGCTAATCAGGTTGGGAGCAGCCAACATGGGGCGGAAAAAGATGCGTCGGAGACCAGTAACGAATGTTAGGCAGGACAACTTGCAAAAAATACGTTATTACATGTGGGAAAGTATTAGAGTCAAAGTAAAATATATTTAAAACTATTAGGAAAATAATGGCGATATGGGCATAATAGGCCATTTTCAATTGGTTATTGAAGGCAGGCTGTTTCTACTGGTATAGAATTCCACCCACCGTAAACAAGATCTACATCTTGTAAATCCCGCCAAAATATGCAAAGCTCAATTATGTTCTGAGTCACTTTATTAGGCGAACATTTCTCATCGTCCCGTTCAATGTGAACTTTGCAAAGTTTGTTTCTAATTTGATATATAAATCAATACCCTACTACCTACAGAGTAAATACATAATGACATGATATAGTTTAGTATATCAGCGTCTTTTGGAGGCACACGATCAATTTAGGCAGAGCCGTTTTCATCAATCTTGGCCTTCTTGACAGGGGGGAGCAAAGAATCGTCTATGGCACCGAATGCAGGAGTGTTAACTTCAGCATGGTACTCACGAATAATACTGTCGACATCGTCAATGTTGAGCTGTCGGACATCACCAAGCTTCTTGATCTTTGCAGTGACTTCCTTGCACTGGGCATCAGTCAGATTCAAGTTGAGCTGGTCAACTCGGCTCTTGATAGCATTCCAACCAGTCAGACGGTTAGCAAAGTGAATGTATCGAGTCAGACCGAAATCAGCGGGGCTCAGAATCTCGTAAGTTGAAGGGTTGGCCAAAATAGCCTTGGCATGAATACCAGCCTTGTGGGTGAAAGCGCAGAAACCAGTAATGGGGTTGTTGAAGGGGACATTCACCTGCACGGCCTCAGCAACAAGATTTTCCAGATCTCGCAGCTTGTGCAACTTGTACTTGCCCAAGACGTAGTCTCGATCCGCAGCAATCATTCGAGCCATGAGGCCACCAAGAGGAGTAATACCGTTTCGCTCACCAATACCCAAAACAGAAACGTCAATGAGCTTAGCACCAGCTTCCAATGCAGTGTACGCATTGGCGATGGCACAACCAGTGTCATTGTGGAAATGGCACTCAATATCGCAGTTTACAATGCCCTTGAGGGTTCGCACAAGCTCGTAGACCTGACGAGGGTTGGCACAGCCTACAGTATCGGCAATACCGACTCGGTTGACACCGATATCACTGACTGTCTTATAGATATTGAGCAGGTCGACGAGGTCGGATCGGAAAGAGTCCTCCGAGGAAAATCGGATCTCGATGTTATGCGACTTGACAAACTCGATGACTTCAACAGCACTCTTGGCAATGTAGTTCATATCCTTGCCGTGAGAGAACTGTCGCAAGAACTGAGAGGTGCCAATAACGACGTCGACACCGTCAACACCAGTAGAGACAGCCATCCTGGCATCGTCCATATGGCATCGGATATGGGTCAAGATCTTAGCCTTGAGTCCCAGCTTGCAGATGGCCTCACAGTCAGCTCGAGACTGTTCGGAAGCAGCAGGAGAAGTGAGTTCAATGTAGTCAACACCGAAATCATCGAGGGCCTTGGCAATCTCGATCTTCTTGGCAGTATCGAAGAAAGCATTGGCAAACTGCTCACCTTCTCGGAGAGTAGACTCGATCAGCTGGAAGCTTCTTACATTGGACAAATAGTCACCTGGGTGGGGTCCGTAGGGGTTGATACGCTCGGTACCGCCTATTGAAGAATTAGTCAAAAGCTCATGAGTCAGAAAGTCATTTTTCAGATACGAGTCCGGGGAAGGATGAGAAGAAGCAGACGCAAGTATCCTACGGGAAAAATAAGGCATGTGACCTTTGCTCGTTCCAATCTTCCTGCACCGTCTGATTGTCAAGTGGGCTGCTTACCGTTTGTGGTATCGGGCTGTTCAGACATTGTGTGTTGGTTTTAGTTATTTGCTAGGCGGGGATCAGTGGGCTTAAATATTTTTTCGTCGGGTATCTCAACTAGGGTCTTGACTAATTGTTGGATCTCGACTGGGAAGAAAAAAAATGAGTCGAACTGAGGCCTGCAATTTACGCTTGATGCGGGCACTCCTCAGCACGCTTGGGACAAAACCAAATCTGGGAAAAAAGTATATATATAACCGAGCCCCGGGGTTGTGTGGGCAGGAAAACGCAACGGGATCAGCGAACAGAACCGCACGACACTGGAAGAGCAGAACACCGGGGGCTATTTCTCTTTGTTCCGGTGTTTGGGTCTGGAGAATTTTATTCTGCTTTTAGTATATTCGGCATCCATATAGCTGATATTCACTTGCCTTTTTGCTGCTGCTTTATCTAGCTGCCATCGAACGCGTTGAATGCCATGTCGAGGTGCGTATATAACATAGGTATCAAACGCATTTCTACCGCTAGCACGTCCGCGCCAATTGGCTCAGTACAACTCTGAAAGGCTTGGTGTGATTTGTGATTTGTTATCTTTTCCTGTCTTGATCTATTCCAGTTTACTAACTTGCCATTCAGACTTGATCGTTTAGTATTGTAAGTGATATATATCATTCTGTGCTATTTTGATGTACAGATATCCACTGCTACGGTTCAATCTCAGATCCGACAATCATCCACACCCTCCCGCACGGGTGAGATTTGGCTGGTGACTCTTTCGAGTATTCGCTTATTATAATCAACCTTACTAACTTCACTAGACTGCTTGACACTGGGTCTTCTGCGTTCGTGCGCAATACAGCAGCAGATCAACTGGCTGATGTCCAGAAATCGCATCCCGAGGACCTGCTAAATCTACTGGGCAGAGTTTTTCCTTATCTCCATTCCAAAAAATGGGATACTCGCGTGTCATCGGCACGGGCCATTGGCGGAATCGTGGCCAATGCTGACCGCTGGGATCCACAGGAAAATGAACCGCAAATCAAAAGCGAAGATGACGACTCGCTCGACGAGGAAATCAAAAAGGAATCGGAAGAAGACGAACTGCTTTCATTCTCAAACTTAGACATTGCTTCGGTGATAAAGTTCGGCGGGAAACTGCTTGGATCTGCCGGCAAAGAATACGACGACCCTTTTGCAGATCTAGATCCAATTGAACGGTTGAAACGACAAAAATTCAACCTCAAACAGAAACTGGGCATGGCTGGTGAATACGTGGCTGATGATATCATGAACGAGGTAGATCTAAAGTCTGAGATCAAGAGCAATATAGTTGCTATCAAGACTGAAGTCGCAAAATCTGTCTCCCCATCACCGGCGATAGCTCCAGGCCTCACATCGGAACCTGTTCAAAGCTCAAAAGAAGCTGCTGCAAATGCAAGACTACGAGCTATGGCCAAAAGAAGAGCGAGAAATGATGCGCGATCAGCTTCTACCAAGGTTAGGGTCGTCGATTTATCATCCTCAGCTCAGGCTCGCCGTCTAGAACAGGAGGAACCACTCAGCACTGGCAACAACGAGGTGAAACATGAAGCTGACTACAATATTACCAGTCAAGCCCATAATGGTAAAGTAGTTGTTGAGCACAAAGCCCCGCAGGTCTCGGCTCTTGTTTCAATGCAGCAGAGAACGGCTGGTAAGGTCTGGCCATTTGAAGGTCTCTGCGAACTTTTAATGGTTGATATGTTTGATGAAAGCTGGGAAGTAAGGCATGGTGCTGTGCTTGGTCTTAGAGAAGTCATCAGGGTGCATGGAGCTGGGGCTGGTCGAATTATGGGCAAGTCCAAAAAAGAGAACGACGCAAGAAATAAAAGCTGGCTGGAGGATCTCGCATGCCGGCTCTGCTGCATTTTTGCTTTAGATCGTTTCGGTGACTATGTTTCAGACCAGGTCGTTGCACCTGTTCGAGAATCTGCTTCTCAAACCCTTGGTGCATTGTTACTCCATCTTCAAGAAAGTGTAATTTATTCAACATTCAAAATTCTGCGACAGTTAGTGCTGCAAAAGGATTTTGATCTCTCATTTCCCATCTGGGAGGTCTGCCATGGTGGCATGTTGGGATTGCGATACCTTGTTTCTGTCCGAACTGATGTTTTGATTGGAAATGAAAAGTATTTCGACGGTATTATCGAATGTGTTCTTCATGGATTGAAAGAGTCGGATGATGATGTCCAAGCTATGGCAGCTGCTACATTACTACCGATTGCCAAAGAGTTTGTGGAAGAAAAGCCTTCGGAAATAAGCGCGCTTCTACAAGTAATTTGGGACTCTTTGGGAGACCTTAAAGATGATCTTAGTGCCAGTATTGGTAACGTGATGGACCTACTTGCAAAACTCTGCTCATTTCCTCAAGTTCTAGACGTTATTAAAAAGGAATATACCTCCGAAGATACTGGTGATGAGAATTCTTTTGCTGAATTAGTCCCTCGTTTGTATCCATTCCTAAGGCATTCAATTACGAATGTTCGGAGATCTGTTCTCAAGGCTCTTAGCACATTTATTGACATTGAGGGTCAGTCCTGGATTGACGGGAAGGTAATGCGACTGGTATTTCAAACCTTACTCGTTGAACAAAACCCTGAGGTTTTAGAACTTTCTGTTGGGCTTTGTGCAAAGTTGTTTGATAGTTCCTGCAACGGCGCTGAAAACCCTACCGCTAGGTTTACAGAATTGTTTGGTCCAAATATCATGCCTCTATTGACTCTACTCATGACTCCTATTGGAGCTGCTCGCCATTCCTACAAAATGGATGTCTCATTATTTATTAAGCCTTCAGGAGCAACATATACTCTTCGTCAAGCGCCGGCTACTCCTGGTGAGAATGAGCCACTTTCAAGTGGAAAAGGTAGGAAGAAATCTACGAAAAAAGACATTAACGACGGCTCAAACGGCGCTAAGGTATCATCAAGCGTTAGCAGTATACCTGTTGATTTCCAAATCAATATCGATAACCCAATGCTACTTGGAGATGTCACGCTAGTTGGCTTTACAACATTCCTGAGAACGAAGCTGGCAGCTTGTAGAATGCTCGGTAAAGCTCTTGCAATGTCTGAGCAATCAGAGGTAGAGAAACTTAAGGATATTATCAATGGCTACATGAGTTCATCCTTCTCTACCCAAAGATTGGTTGTTGCATTGCTACTGGAGGAATATGGTAAGAACAAAGGACGATCAGGTAATAAAGAGCTATCAAAATTCTTTGCTGATTTGCTCTTTGCTATCATCTCTCCACAGCCGGGATCTGATACAATCATGTACCGAGATCTGACGCCGTATCTTCGTGCGGTTAGAACTCAATGTATTTCGCTCTACAATGTTTTTGTTGATACCGCCAAAGTACCGAAAACCAGACTTCCTCATATTGCAGTGGTGGTACAGGGAGAGCCTGAAGCGGGTCCAGGAGCCTTCACTCTTTCCAATGCGGATGAACTTGCAGGAAGTACTTTCGATAAATTCAAGCGAGGTTTATCGACAGGCGCACGAATATCAGCCTCTCAAGCACTTACCGATGCGCATAAAACTCTAATCCAGGCCATTGATGAAGCCAAAGAAGCGAAGAGAAATCGTGAAATTGGTCTCATGGCTGCAGCAGCGAATGCCTATGTCCTGCTTGCTGGGTTTCCTCCAAAACTGAACCCAATCATTCGATCCTTGATGGACAGTATTAAAGAGGAAGAATTGGTAGAGTTACAATATCGAGCGGCAGAGTCATTGGCAGAACTTATCATTAGGTTCCTTGAAGTGGGTAAAGTTGCAGCTGCAGACAAAATTGTCAAAAATCTTTGTACTTTCTTGTGTGTTGACACTTCTGAGACACCAGAGTTCCACCACAACGAAAAGTTCAAAGATATAATATTGTCTCTGAAAAAAGAAGAAGCGAAAGCTGAAGGTGCCGACCTCATAGCCCATCAAAAAGGAGTGAAGGCTGCGAGAATCAAAAGAAGTGGTGCTAAGCAGGCTTTAAGTGATCTAGCAAGTAAGTTTGGTTCAGGATTATTTGAATCGGCACCTAAGCTGAGAGAATGCATGTTTGGGGCCTTGTCTCATCTTGAAAATCCTGAGGACTTGAAAGAGGAGGTTATATGTCATCCAGATAACAAGACTGGCCAGGATATCATAGATGCTCTTTCCGTCATCAGAGCGTTGTTGCCGGTACTGGACCCAAGCTTACATGGTAACTTCACTGGGTATTTTAGATTGATTCAGAATGTCCTCGGGTCTGAATTTTCTGTATTACGATATGCGGCAGCCAAGTGTCTTGCTACCATTTGTAGCGTCATTTCAGTTGCCGGCATTACGTCATTGGTGGAAAATGTCCTACCAATGGTGTCAAACGCTGTTGAGCTGAATCAGAGACAAGGTGCAGTAGAGTGTATCTATCATCTATCTGCTGTCATGGGGGTTGATATTCTCCCATATGTGGTGTTCCTTATCGTTCCAGTTCTTGGCAGAATGAGTGATGCGGACAAAGACATCCGATTGCTCGCTACAACAACATTTGCGTCTATTATCAAGCTGGTACCGCTGGAGTCAGGTATTCCCGATCCCCCTGGAATGCCTGCTAAGCTTCTGGAAGGACGAGATAGAGAACGAGAATTCATTTCCCAAATGATGGATCCCACCAAAATTCAGCAGTTTGATCTGCCTGTCGATATCAAGGCTGACTTGAGAAAGTACCAGCAGGAAGGTGTA
This sequence comes from Zygoascus biomembranicola, assembly GCA_030556875.1. Taxonomy (NCBI): domain Eukaryota; kingdom Fungi; phylum Ascomycota; class Dipodascomycetes; order Dipodascales; family Trichomonascaceae; genus Zygoascus; species Zygoascus biomembranicola. Next base: position 185,783 of record JAKTUV010000014.1, read on the forward strand.
AACTGGTTGGCGTTCCTCAATAAGTATCATCTTCATGGCATTCTTTGTGACGATATGGGTCTTGGTAAAACACTTCAAACCATTTGCATTGTTGCCAGTGACCATTATCTTCGAAACGAGGAACATAAGAAAACTGAATCGCCAGAATCCAGAAGACTGCCCACTATTGTCGTCTGTCCTCCCAGTTTGACGGGTCATTGGTGTCACGAAATTAGTACATATGCGCCGTTCCTGAAGACACTGCATTACGTTGGCAATCCGGTTGCTCGTGCGGCACTTGCTAGTCAGTATAATGACCATGATATTGTTGTAACCAGTTACGACATTGCTAGGAATGATGTCAACTCTCTCTCAGCCCAAAACTGGAATTACTGTGTATTGGATGAAGGGCATATTATCAAGAATGCCAACTCGAAACTGTCTAAATCTGTTAAAATGTTACGAGCTAATCATCGTCTAATATTATCTGGCACCCCGATTCAGAATAACGTTCTTGAGTTGTGGTCTCTGTTTGACTTCCTCATGCCAGGATTTCTGGGCACAGAAAAAGTTTTCAACGATCGGTTTGCGAAGCCCATTGCATCTAGTAGAAATGCTAAGTCGAGTTCAAAGGAGCAAGAAGCTGGTGCTCTGGCTCTTGAAGCCTTACATAAACAAGTTCTTCCGTTCCTATTGAGGAGACTCAAGGAGGATGTTTTGGCAGATCTTCCTCCCAAAATTATTCAGGATTACTATTGTGAACTTAGTGATCTTCAGAAGAGCTTATATGAGGATTTTGTTAAAAAACAGAAGTCCGAAGTTGAAACAGATGTATCCAGTGAGGAAAAGGGCAAGAAGCAGCATATTTTCCAAGCTTTGCAGTATATGAGAAAGCTGTGCAACCACCCTGCTTTGGTTCTTAATCCTCAGCATCCTCAATATGAAAAAGTGACCAAGCAACTACAAGCCAAACATGAAAATATCCGAAATATCAAGTTTGCTCCTAAATTAATGGCATTGCAGGAGCTTCTGCTAGATTGTGATATTGGAGCACCGGCACCTGCTGCAAATGCTGGTGCGGGAGTGATCAGCCAACATAGAGCTTTGATTTTCTGTCAGCTGAAGGACATGTTGGATATGGTTGAGAATGATTTGCTCAAGAAACTTATGCCTAGTGTATCATACATGAGATTGGATGGTACTACGGATGCTAGAAACCGACAGGGTATTGTCCAGCAATTCAATGGTGACCCTTCGATTGACGTACTTCTACTTACCACACATGTTGGCGGACTTGGTCTGAACTTGACTGGTGCAGATACGGTGATTTTTGTCGAGCATGACTGGAATCCCATGAATGACCTTCAGGCAATGGACAGAGCCCACCGTATCGGTCAAAAGAAAGTTGTCAACGTATATCGGCTTATCACTCGTGGAACTCTAGAAGAAAAGATCATGGGGCTCCAAAAGTTCAAACTGAATATTGCCTCAACGATCATCAACCAACAGAACTCTGGATTGGGCTCGATGGATACCGGCCAGCTCTTGGATCTGTTCAATGTCGCCGAAATAGAAGAAACTCCTGGTGGCACTGCTCAACCATCTGCAGATGATGTTCTAGATGAAACTGGTAACGTTGCCAAGGGAGGCAAGCCTAATCCCATTGCCGATCTTGGAGAACTATGGGACGACAAGCAATATGAAGAGGAGTATAACCTGGATAGTTTCATTCAGACTCTCAGGTCATAGTAGTTGGCCAACGTATATATTTTTATTTGAACGGCTATGATTATTTAATGTACAATATAGTTCACTATTCATGTCTATCATGTGTAGCTATTGCTGACAGCGAATGCAAATTTACTCATGGTACCTATACTCTCCCATCAAGAACGGCCGAGCAGGCAGCCTTCCAGGTACAGCCATCAAAATCTTAAGCTTATTCTTAGCGTCATCGGCATCAACAACATGAACATAGCCCAGTACTTCTGAGTCAACTAAGATATCTGGCGGATCATCTATATTAGCATTAAGCATTGCCAAGACACAGTTTTGTAATATAGCGGAAGTCTCAAGCTTTATAAGCAGCTCATCACCGCTCGGAGCACTTGACCGAGCTATATCTGCTTCGCGTTTAGCTTCGCTATCGGTTTCCATGCCAGGCAGCAGGCCACTGCTATAGCTTTTGCCTTCAGCTATTCGATAAACTGTTACAGCAGAATAATCAACGGTAACAGTCATTGGCGATAGTGGCTGTTTGAGTGTACCGTAGAAATACTCTCTGATTGCCCTGCTTTGAGCAGCTCTAATGTAAGCCGGCTCTCGTTCAACACATCCACCCGATTTGGGCACCTTCAGAATCTGTAGATTATTTTCCTTTACCTTATCTTTGAACTTTTTCTGCATGTCGGAAAAGAGTCTTTCCTGGGCAATAATAATAATGATATTAACCTCAAAGTCAGCAACTATGCTTTCAATGACAGAATAGCTCTGATCTTTGTCCATTAACAGTCCACCAGGAGTATCTATAATGACACCAGAGTTTTTAACTATCAAGTCGTCATTTACTCTCTCGATTACGCCCAAGCCTAGCCTAGAGGAAACGTGCTTGTAGTATTTGAAGTTGGTAGCACAGTTTTCCAAGCCATAAAAGTACACCAAAGGGCTCTTTGGGTGGAGAATCGCAGGCCCGTTCGTTTGAGTAAGCCCCCAGCCATCTTCTACGTCCAAAATATCTGATATTGGAGCTGCAGAGAGGCCACCAGGTGCAGAAAACACCCCTTCTCGTGGATCAAGATTAACATACATGGGGAATCGGTCGGCCTTGTTGGCATAACTGGCGAGAATTTTGCAGAGAGAAGTTTTTCCCGAGTCTTCAGGACCAAGAATCAACACCGAAGGTGGTTTTGTACTAGTGGATGATTGCTGGTGTTTTCTTCGTAAGGTCTCCAGAGCAAAATGCAGATTGGCATACGAGGTCATCGGAGTTTCGTCGCTAACATATTCACTGACATTCTTCCCTTTCCATTGAAATTTGCACCCCTGCCAAGTATAAAGAGCACTATTCTGTCCAATGAACGTTGATTCAGCTCCGACTGCCAGTTCGGTGCCGAATATTTCAGCAGTTCCACTCAACAGCTTGACGACCAGCTGGCTATCGAACGGAACTTCAAATCTCCACTCGCTGCCAGCCGTCAATTGTACAGTCTCAAAATCCTCCAGTCCTCCTGAATTCTGAATATTAGAGAGAATTTTTTTCCTTCACTATTGGATTTATATACTCACTGAAGATCCGAGTCCAGGAAAATCCATCACGGGTTAGATTTGGGTGGTTGGAAAATGATATTTTCCTCACCTACTCCAACATGTCTACTTCTCTCGAAAAACAGGCTGCCGACAGAAAAGCCAGACTAGCCGAATTACGAAGTCTGAAAAGAAAAAGGGATAGCCAGCCTGTAGTAGAAGAAAATAAGCAAGCCGTGGATAATGAGAATATAATCAAGGGCCGAAACTTTGATCCTTCTGCCCGAGCTCCGGTCCTGGGCTATGAAAATAACCCGATTCAGATATCTGAAACGGAAACAGTTGAGCTAGTAGTTGATGAGCTGCAGAAACAAGCCTTGGACTCGTTGACTGCGAAAACCTCTGCTGGAAAGACTCTGGATCTGGAAGCTTTACAGCCTAAAAGAGCCAACTGGGATCTCAAGCGTGATCTGGAACCGAGCCTGAAGATTCTCGAAGCTCGCACCAACAATGCTATTATCAGATCTGTCAGGGAAAGGGTGAAGAAAGCCGCTGCCTAAATGAAATAGCAGTTGGGCGCTTATCCTCACTTTGTTCTTGTAACAAGCACCCCCAGACGACATGACGAAGAAATACGATTATTTCCAAACCCGCTTTGCTCCTCGATTGCCAACCGAATCAGACCAGGTGAACCTCGGCAGTTTGTCTGTATCTAGGCTACTACCCCCGGGAGCCAACCTGGAGTATGCCCTGGAAATGGTGGCTGGATCAAAAGGCGGTCCCTGGAACGCAATGAAATTTGAGTTGCATCGGAAAATACTGAACTCGGTAAATCGCGCTATGGATATTTACTATTCTTGGTTTCCTCCACAGTGGAAGGATGTACTGGGCCGGTATGTTGAGCTATCGGACCGTCGGCGGCGGTTGACGATGACTTGGAAATGCCTAGATAATATGGCTTCTACATATCTAGCAGCTTCACGAGAACGGGACGTTTTCGACGACGGGATCAAGTTATCGGAAGCTGCCAAAGCTGTTGAGGCCATCCGGTGCAGCCAGGGATTGAAATCCTTGCCATTCCATGTATCTACCATCATCAGCTATAAGTCTAGATCTTCCCACCCCATCCCCATTCAGCCCACAAAATTGAAGCTGGCGGATGGTACCTTTGTATACCCTGCGTCAGATACGCTGAGAGCATATGAGGCGGCGAAATATGCCGAAGAAAAGGCAAAGCTAGAGTATGATTCCCGTGAATGCGCTTATATATTGAACAGTGCTACGAATTTCATCTGGTGGTCTTTCAAACTGGGTATCAAATTTGTCACTATCCACGAGGCACTGGGGAAGCTAGTTCTTCACCATACGGAAATCGCCAAAATGCTATCCGAGCTAGTCAAAGGTCCGCAACAACGAATTCGACTCTACTTTCCGGCCACCGACACCTGCATTGTTGTGGCCCCCGGAAAGTGGGAATTTGATGATACACAATGGGCAACATATGATGGTAATGAATACGAATTTGACGGTTTGACTGCAATCATTCTCAAGGTTGGTGAGGGATATTCATCTCCGATCCTGAAGTACTTCGACTTTATTGAAAGCTCCATTGGAATCGGAGACAGAGAGGATGGCCCACTAAGAGTTTCTGAACCTCTTAATGCTGCTAGAATAGTTTCGTTCATTAAGCAGCTCTGTGTCAACTCTCCTGAAGCTCTTAGTGGCCAGCAAGACATGTTTCGACGGCTACTAAAATATATGACAGGCATAACCATGCCACCTCAATTGCTACTATTATTCGGATCGCAGGACTTTTTGGAAGGCTATCCTCTATTTTTACTTTCAGATACCGTTCTCTACAACACTAAGTTCCATTTTGCTGTTAATGCCAAAGAGCCGAATCTAATGGAGTATATGACCGCCCTTGGAGAGTATAGCCAAGTAATGCTCGAAAACCACACTGCTGAAAGTATCAATGCATGAGATTCACAGATTCACAGAACTGAAATAAATTAAACTATAATATATTATTAACTATTTAAATAGGAATTCCTTTGTGCCATTGGATGTTTAGAGAGCAGCAAGCAAAGCTTCAGCTCCAGAAACAGTAACACCTGGGCCAGGCTCGACCTTAAGATATTCAACCTTACCGTTATCAACAATAATAGCATATCGCTGGGTTCGCAAGCCCAAGCCCTTGTCGGTCAAATCAAGATCCAATCCATTGGCCTTGGAAAATGAAGCATTGGGGTCTGAGGCAAAGATGATCTCGCCCTTGAAACCCAGGGCCTTACCCCAAGCGGCCAGGACAAACGGATCATTGGCGGAAATAACAATAATCTGGTCAACACCCTTGGCCTTGAAGTCCTCAAGGTGCTTCTTGAAGGGTGGAATGTGATCAGCAGTACAAGTAGGAGTAAAAGCACCGGGGACAGCTACAACGACAAACTTCTTGCCGGAAAGCTTCTTGTCAACATCAAGAGGTATAGGAATACCACAAGCGACAACGTCCTTCTCTGTCTCGACCCATGGAACATAAACGAACTTGGTTCCCTTGGGGAATTCGTCTGGAAAAAAAGTTAGAATTGTAGAACAACGGCCTGAGGAGCTCACCAAGGTGCTGATGAGCATCGCATCAAACGTTTATAACCACATACCACCAGCAGAAAGAGTCATTGTTAATTAGTTTAGTAGATAAAATATCAATTGGGAGAGTTTTAAAAGTCAATTGATCAAGCTAATGCTAATATAGTCAATTGAATTGGATGATTGATGATAGTAAAATGAGAGGGGGGAGGCCAAATATATATACCCATATATTTAAGCCTGAGGTGATTACGTGAGAGCAATCTCGGGGAAAGGGGGGCCGAAACTTGCACGATTCTAGCCCATTGAAAGCCGGTTTCCGCGGATCGTTCTTTACGGATGAATTAATCACCGCTGGAATAAAGAATGTTCATATCGGAAATTCGCAGGGAATTGGTCCTGTAGTGTTTCTCGCTCGCTGCTGTGCGGAATATAGGCTTTTGGCACCGTCGCCCAAGACAAGTATCTCCGCACCAAAGCATGATTTAACGCAATCTACAAAGGCAGACACCTTAGAAACTGGAAGATTTGGAGGTTTGGCATTGACTTTTTTTTTCGATTGAAGATGGTGGACGTGCGATCTACAATCTGCAGCTCCTGTTTGATTCAATTAGCAGTGGTGGCTTTGTTCTCATGTCGTTCGGTGTTCGGCAGTGCCCGGCCGAGCTGCCCAGCTGATTAATGGTGCACGAATCCCGTTGGTGAGCCTGGATCCTGCGGGGTTACCGTTGGGACAGCCACTGATAGATCGGAGATAATCCAAGCCGTTCGGGCCTGCCCCAAGCTCGTATTTACCGGTCGGTATATATATAGAATCCGAAATTTAGAGGCGGCGGTGAGGGCCTCGACTGTGGCCCAGCAGATCGTAAAATAAAAAGCTTATTACAGATATATAAGCAACTTATAGAGCAACCTCTGATCGTTGGTTGTTGGAATACCGGTCCAGGTCTTCACCGAGAACCAACTAATGCATCTTCAGCAGATCACCTAAGTCGAAATAGAAATTGTTCTATAGATTACCCGATAGTCTCTGATCGTTTTTGTTAAACGTCGCACCAGCCAGGACACCAGCCGCTTGGCTGTTTCCAGCCATCTTTGATGAGGCCCACGCAAGTCCTGCCCATTTTTCAAATTCTCGAGTGGCCGTGACGGCTTACAAAGCAGGATCAGTAGCCACCACGGGCATTTTCAAAGGCCAGCCTAAGTATTTTGGGCAATAATACGGAATAATATATATCTCAATAGAGCTCTGGTACAATTCTGTTTTTCTGTGAAAAAATATAGAGCCAATTCTGTTGTGGTGGAGATTCCGGATAGAAAAAAATGGACTCCGAACCAATAGTTTTTCCAATCTGTCAAATGTTCCCTTTTGGCGTTGGAGCCTGCTAACCAAATCGGAGTTTGTCAATCACAGTTTTTACCATCAAACCATACTTGCCAAGACGGGTCACTGCTCAGCTTCTTCCTTAATTAGAACGCTAGGATATTGATTTGGCATTGATCCTAGACTTTTCCGTTCCTTCCTTTTACCGTTTTATCTTACTGTATCCTGCATTTCTGGTTTCTTGACATTATTCCTGTGCTGAACATCTTCGAGAAGTGAAAACCTTATCGCCACACTATGTCTTCTTATGGTGCCCACGTTGAAGATACCTCCAGCTTCTTGCATGAATGGAATCAGAATGTGCTGATGAGTGGTTCCAGTTCATCTTGGACTGCTGCAGCTAACCTGTCGGTCCCGTCCTGCTTGTGTCCGGATAGTAAGGGATGGGGTCCACTGGACGACAGATTCCTTCTTACGCCTTGCTTTGTTGAAGGAGGGTTGTTGAATATACCTAACCTGGTACTATTGATCTTTGGCTCTTACCAGCTGAGAAATCTTCTTAGGCAGAAGACCGGCCTTGTTAAAGTGGATTGGAGATTAGGGGTCAAGCTGATCCTGGCACTTTTACAGATCGTGCTATACATCTCATTGGCTGTGCATGCTGCATACTATGGTTCATCTGATTATCTGAACTCTATCTGGTTTTGGACCCCGATTTTCTCGGCCATTGTGACTTCGTTCGCCTTGTATATTCATTACGTTGAGGCATTCAGGTCTACCATTCCCACCGGATCATTGCTATTCTATTGGTTGCTGAACATCGTGTTCTTTCTCTTAGCTGTATCCACAAACTATACAGCTGGAAACTTTTCTAATCCTGAGCACAAGGTGAAGAATATTTTTTATAGTATTCTCCTTGTCAATTCTGCACTTATCCTGACCGTGGAGTTACTCGAGGCACCGAGTCTGGCTGCCTACAGGGCTTTGGCGGAGGGAAAGACCAAGAACCCATATGATACTGCCAATGCTTTTTCTAAGCTTACCTTCTCTTGGATGTCTCCTTTGATGAAGTTGGGAACTGAAAAATTCCTAACTGAAGATGATCTACCCGATGTTCCTAGGGATTCAAGAACGAACGTTACCACTGATGAGTTTGAAAAGCATTGGGAAAGACAAGTGGATTCATCCAGTCACCCGTCTCTTGCCGCTTCTCTGGCGAAGGCTTTTGGTGGTCCTTTTATTCTTGCTGGTATTTTCAAAGCTATTCAGGATTGTCTGGCATTTGTCCAGCCTCAGTTGCTCCGACTTCTGATCAGGTTTATCAATGACTATCTAGGTGGTGATGAAAAGATCTCTTTAACTCAGGGTATTGGTATTGCTGTCGCTATGTTTTTGGTAGCTATTCTCCAAACCGCTGCTCTGCATCAGTACTTTCAATTAGCCATTGAAACGGGCATGCATCTCAAATCATCTCTCACATCAGCTATCTTTAGAAAGTCTTTGGCTCTTTCAAATGAAGAACGAGGAAAGAAAACAACTGGTGACATTGTCAACCTTATGTCAGTCGACACTCAGCGTCTTCAGGACCTCTGTCAATACGGACAGATAGCTTGGTCAGGTCCCTTCCAGATTGTTATTTGCCTCTTCTCGTTGCATGGAATTCTTGGTAACTCTATGTGGGCAGGTGTTGCAGTAATGCTTTTCATGATTCCCGTAAACGCCTATTTGGCCACAGTTCAAAAGGGCCTTCAAAAGAAACAAATGGTGAACAAGGATGAAAGAACCAGACTCACCTCTGAAATCCTAACCAACGTCAAATCATTGAAGCTCTATGGCTGGGAGATTCCGTTTATTGCTCGATTGAATCATGTCAGAAATGACAAGGAACTGAAAACTCTGAAAGATATCGGTCTTTTCTCTGCTGCCGTTTCATTTATCTGGAACACAGCGCCCTTCTTTGTCTCTTGCTCTACTTTCGCTGTGTTTGTATTCACTCAGGATAGACCCCTGACAACCGATATAGTCTTCCCTGCTTTGGCTCTATTCAATATGCTTTCCTTCCCTCTGGCTATGGTTCCTATGGTTATTTCCGCATTGGTTGAAGCCTCGGTCGCTCTCGGTCGTCTGACTAATTTCCTAGTATCCGAAGACCTACAGAGTGATGCTGTTCAGCATCTTCCTCGAGCTACTAAGAAGGGTGAGGAAGCTGTAACAGTTAAGGACGCTACGTTCCTTTGGGAGCGAAAGCCTGAGTATAAGATTGCTCTTACTGATGTGAACTTCACTGCTCACAAAGGAGAACTGAACTGTATTGTTGGTAAAGTCGGTTCTGGTAAATCTTCCTTTTTGCAATCACTTTTGGGAGACCTGTACAAGAGTCAAGGTAGTGTTTCAGTGAAGGGTACAATCGCTTACGTTGCTCAGGTCCCTTGGATCATGAATGCTACTGTGAAGGATAATATTCTCTTTGGATGCAAATACGACCCAGAATTCTATCAGCGAACAATCGAGGCCTGTGCTTTAGTTGATGATTTTACTATTTTACCTGATGGTGATTCAACTCAAGTGGGCGAAAAGGGAATTTCACTTTCCGGAGGACAAAAAGCTCGACTTTCTCTTGCTCGTGCCGTCTATGCCCGTGCCGATGTTTATCTCCTTGATGATCCTCTCTCGGCTGTTGACGAACATGTTGGCAGGCATATTATTCATAATGTCCTTGGTGAACAAGGTCTCCTTGCTACTAAGACTATCGTACTAGCTACTAACTCTATACTGGTGCTTGGCCAAGCTCACAAGGTCACAATGTTGAAGGAGGGTAGAATTGTTGAAAGTCTGAGTAATTCGGAGATTTTGGAATCTAAGGGTGCTATTTATCAGCTTATGACAGAATTTGGCAGAAAGGGCACTAATGAGAGTGGGACTGGCTCGACTACATCATCTGCCTCAGCTTCTACTGTATCTCTTACCGCTAAGTTGGAAGCAGCTCGAGCGGAAGCTGAGGCTGATACTCTGACGAGTATCAGCAAGCTGAGACGTGGATCAGATTCTTCTATATCTCAGGCTAGTATTGCCAGCTTTGAAGCCCCTAATAATCTGGACCATGATACACCTGACAAAGATAGTCGAAAAGAACATCTGGAGCAGGGTCAAGTGAAATGGAGTGTTTATAAGGAATATGCAAAAGCCTCAAATATGGTTGGCGTTTCTATCTACCTTGTTCTTGCTGTTTTCTCTATGGGTATTTCTGTTGCTGGAAATGTGTGGTTGAAGAAATGGTCAGAGGTGAACACCGGAGCTGGTTCAAATCCGGATATTGGGCTCTATCTTGGAGTCTATCTCGCTTTGGGTATACTCTCCTCTTCCATGATTGTTGTTCAAAATATCATCCTCATGATCTACTGTGCAATTCGGTCTGCTAAAATTCTTCATGAACGTATGCTGCAGTCTGTGATTCGTGCACCTATGGCCTTCTTCGAGACAACTCCTCTTGGTAGAATTATCAATCGGTTCTCCAATGATATTTACAAGGTTGATCAGGTCTTGGCTCGAACGTTTTCTCAGTTCTTCAACAACGTCACTAAAGTATTCTTCACTCTTATCGTTATTTGCTTCTCTACGCCAGAATTTATTGTGCTGGCTCTTCCTTTGGCATTTGTCTACCTGTCCTATCAGCGATATTATCTGCTTACGTCTAGAGAACTGAAGAGATTGGACTCTGTTTCTAAGTCACCTGTTTATGCCCATTTTCAGGAAGCTCTTGGAGGTGTTAGCACTATTCGAGCCTACAAGCAGCAGAGTCGCTTCAACTTCATCAATGAGTCGCAAGTTGACCTTAACCTCAAGGCCTATTATCCCAGTATTGGTGCTAATAGATGGTTGGCTGTCCGGTTAGAATTCCTTGGTGCAATAATTATTTTTGCTTCCGCATCGCTAAGTGTTATATCCCTCCCCAGTGGTAGAATCTCGGCTGGTATAGTTGGTCTTGCGTTGTCTTATGCTCTTTCGATCACTCAGTCACTCAACTGGATTGTCCGAATGACAGTGGAGGTTGAGACAAATATTGTCTCAGTAGAACGAATTCTTGAATATTCCGAGCTGAAGAGCGAAGCGCCAGGTATCATTGCTGACCATCGTCCTCCTGCTTCTTGGCCGAGTCTCGGAGATGTAAAGTTTGAGAACTATTCTACTCGATATCGACCTGGCTTGCCTTTGGTTCTCAAGGGAATTGACCTTGATATCAAGCCCCAGGAGAAAATTGGTATTGTGGGAAGAACAGGAGCTGGTAAGTCTTCTCTTACACTGGCACTGTTCCGAATTATTGAAGCTGCCGATGGGCATATCAACGTGAACAATATCAATACCTCTACTATAGGACTGCATGATCTGCGGCAGCGATTGTCCATTATTCCCCAGGATTCGCAGGCTTTTGAAGGTACTATCCGAGATAATCTAGATCCTGAAGGAGTTCATGATGATACTGAACTCTGGCGAGTGCTGGAACTCTCCAAGTTGAAGCCTCATGTGGAAAATATGGAAGGTGGACTGGAAGCCAAGGTGAACGAAGGTGGTAGTAATCTTTCTGTAGGTCAAAGACAGCTTATGTGTCTTGCTCGAGCACTGCTCACCCCATCGAAGATTTTGGTCCTTGATGAAGCTACTGCTGCTGTAGATGTTGAGACAGACAAGGTGCTTCAAGAAACAATTCGAACGGAATTCAAGGACCGAACTATCTTGACTATTGCTCATCGGCTCAACACCATTATGGACAGTGATAGGATTGTGGTTCTATCTGATGGGCGTGTCGCAGAATTTGACTCTCCATCTGCATTGTTAGCTGATAGAAACTCCATGTTCTATTCCCTGGCACGACAAGGTGGAGTTGCAGAGGAGTAGTGGTGATACAACTCAGAAGAAAACTATGTTTATACACACATGTAATAATTACTAAATATATTATCATCATATAACATATCTATTATCGGATGCTGATGCCAATTAAGGGTTGACTACATGGATCCTATACCGCATTGGATGCTTCTTGGGCAACTTGAGGCTGCTGCGCACTGGAAGCAGCTTGTTCTTCTTGCTGCAAAGCCGAAGAATCCACGTTATGGAAATCAAGGATTTCTGAGTACATCATGACCTTCCAAGAGTCGACTGGCAAATCAGCATCATTGAAGGACCAGTCAAATTTCTCACTGGCCACTGGTTCGTCTGTAGGGTCATGGTAAGGAGAGAGGTAGCTGTGGGCCAAAGCATCTGCAGCAGTGATTCTCTTTCTAGGGTCAAAGACAAGCATCTTTTCCATGAGGTCGATAGCATCGGGGTCTGCATTCTTGAATCGATCAGCCAACGGAATTCGTTCACGTTTGGGAAGTGATTTAACAAACCTCAGGGTGTTTTCAGATCCAATGGTATCAATGACATCGTCTGGAGGAGTTCCTAGAAGTTCTGTGATGATAGAAAATTGGTGTACATGATCCTGACCAGGGAACAGAGGTTTTCCTTCCAGCATTTCTGCGAAAATGCACCCTGCAGACCAGATATCTACTTCTGTATCGTATTTCTGCCAGGTGAGCATGATTTCCGGCGCTCTATAGTATCTTGTAGACACATAGCCGGTCATCTGCTGGTCTTGGATTCTAGCAAGACCAAAGTCGCAAATTTTAAGATCGCAGTTTTCGTTGATCAGAATGTTGGAGGGCTTGAGATCCCTGTGTACGACACCGGCAGAATGCACATACTTGAGTCCCCTAAGAATTTGATAGAGGAAGTATTGGATGAATTGTTTCTCCAAAGGTCTAGATGTGAGCAGCCTGTGAAGATCGGTACCCAGGAGTTCGGTAACGAAATAGATATCTTCCAGCGGTGATATGAAGATATCAGAAAGAGAAATTAAGTTTTCGTGTCGTAAATGTTTTAGCAGCTTGAGCTCTCGATAGGTACGTTTGGCCAATACTGGGGTAGAAAACGGCTTCATGATCTTTTTGACGGCGACATTCTGACCTGTGAGTTGGTCCTTAGCAGAGCACACAAGGCCAAAGGCACCCATTCCCACCGGGTTCAATTCTACATATCGAGAGGTTATCTCAAAGCAAGTGCCGAATATTTGGGTTCTAGGCAGAGTTAGAGGTTATGACCCAGAATACAGGCATGTGGAGCAGGCTTACCTGATGAATTCAGCCATGGTAGGCTGAATGTGTCTATAGAGAAAGAAAGAGGTCTATTTTCGGCAGGGGATGCAAACAGCGATGTTTGTGCAAATGTAAGCAGTCGAAAGGGTCCTGTTGATGCTATAAGCAGCAGAAGGGAGTCGAAATCAGTCGAAGGATATTAAAGGTATATGGAAGTAGTCCTTTGGTTGGCGAGTTGTGTGTTTTCGGAATGTTTTTCTTCCTGGCAGGTAGGAGGGGTCGAGATATGTGTTCCAAGCCGAGCCGAGTATCAAGTCGCAGTTTTATTAGACGGCAAAAAGAGTGCGTGTAGCAGGCGAGACAATATGCGGATTAAAAAGTGCTGGGCCGGTGACCGCGGTTGAAACTACGAACGCGCTCGAATGCAGCTTTCTAACTAAGTGGAGTGTAAACGAGGAAGTACCGCAGGCCAACAACTCGGGGGGAGGGAATATGCAAAACGATCGATCCCGATTACATCATAAAAAGGAAGGTATGAGATTGGGGGGGAGAATGGGAATGCCGGGGTTGGCGTTGGTCAGTAATCTATTATAATGATATTTCTATTTCCATATTGAAGCTAGTCTGCTGTATATTCTCATTGTATTCCGGCCGTTAGAACAATATGCAAGGCCTTCATACCGTTTTTGCCGGCTTTCACTATTACGGTGAAGATCGCCAAAACAGCAAGCTCCAAGCACGGAGTTTGTGTGTTACAAAGCAGGAAGAACAACAAGGCGGGGATCGATTTGATTCCGTAGCAGACCATTGGGAGGAAAGGTACACTATTTTGTTCATGAATTGCTGCGTCGAGAGCGGCCTTCTCTGTATCTATTTTGCATGCTCGGAAAGACCCCACCCATGTTATGTACCGCATTATCCATTTCCTGAGAATTCCACCTCCCCATTTAGGAAAACCCACTAATCAATCAACCTCCCCGCTGAGCCCAAGATAAAGACATCTCCAACAGCTGTCGCAGCAGACCACCATGATTGCGTCTTTTACTTCTCTTACTTTCCTGTTCGCAGCCTGGGCACCGTTCATGCTGTTCAGAATGGCCGATAAAATACCTTTACATGTGGATCCACAGCTGCTTAGCGGCAATCTGACACTCCTTACTGCCCACCCTGACGACGAGCTCATGTTCTTCGGTCCTTCAGTCTTCCTGTTTGCGCATCCTCGTACGAATACTAGTCTGAATATATTGTGCCTGTCTAGCGGGAACGCTGATGGAATTGGTGAAACTCGTCGTCAGGAGTTCTTTGATACTCTTACTGAATATTTCCCCCTCAACAAATCGGCATTGACGATTCTAGATGACGAGACCAGGTTTCCAGATTCAATGGATATTGTATGGAGTGCTGACGATATTGCTGATGCGATTGAAGAACACCACCCCGAGGCCAACAAGATTATTACCTTTGATGACTATGGTGTCTCCGGACATCCAAATCACATATCCCTGTACCACGGCGCCTTGAAATGGCAAAGCAGATCTTTGCTCGATAGGCAGGTCTACGCTCTGAAATCTGTATCGATCTGGAGAAAATTTACCTCGTCTGTGGACGCAATGATCTCGTATATGTTGGATCACGGTGTTACCGCATTCATTCTGGTGCGGAAACCCGGCTACAAACTCATTAAGCGGGCAATGAGTCAAGGATATCAGTCTCAGATGGCTTGGTTTAGAAAGGGCTGGGTTATGTTCAGCCGTTACATGGTCGTTAATGTCCTGGAGAGAGTATAAACAGGCCAGCAATGTAAATAGAATGAGTTAATGACTAATATTCGTAATCAGTACAGTAATATACACCGCTATGTAAATATTATACAGCGCTTATTTTCGTATCATGTTGGATTTCATCATGGTGGGTCTGTTCATGCTCTGCAGCTTCAACAGTGCTGGTGGAGGCTGAATGAATATTACTGCTCCCCCCTAGATGCTGTGAGACCACTTGGTTGTTCTCTATGAACTGTTCGACCTTGGCTTTGACTTCAGCACAAGCTGAAGACAGATTCTCATACTTCGATAACAGTTTCTGCGCCTTTTTCACTTTTCCGTCCAATGCAAAACCCCTAGCAGCCCTGGACAGATTTATCGCAACTAAATCCAACTTCTTCGCCTCATGAGGAGTATGCATATTTAGTATTTTAGGGATATCAGCTGCCAAGCCACTGTAAGAGTTTAATGCTTGTAATCTCTTGCTCCTCCAATGGTACATTTCCAAATTAGGTTGAACCTGGAGTCGATTAACGATATGCCACCACACTTTATCAAAAGTTGCCTTAGGTGTGCTTCCATTATTGGGCTCAGTAGTATGAAATATCCATCTAAGCATTTCCGCAAAATGCTCCTGCCCGCTAGGATTATTCACAGCAATGTTATAGTTTTTCTGCATCATAGTGGCATAGTAGATACCCTCTGCCATTTCATTATTGAAGGCAAACGCAGCTACAATAGCCCTCATGGAGGAGATTTGAGGATACAACAAGTCGCCGCTTAGAGGTCTAGCCTCAGCAGATATAACAGCACTATCTGGTCTGTGAGGTTCAAGCTTCCAGATTTCCTTGAGGATTGCACGAACATTGGCCATTTCACCAACCTGAGCAAAATATAACATTGCCAGTTCGTAGGTCCTGGCATTAGCTGGGACCTGTTCTTTATACATCTCCTTAAGAACAGACGTAGCATCCATTCTGGCGTAAGGAAGGGGGGAATTCAGCTCTCGGAGAACCGGCAGCTTCCTCTTTTTGGGGGTGTCTCGGTTGAATTTCCAGATGGGCCAGAATTTTGGAAACGCATTGCAAGCAGCCATCAAGAAGGCATTCCACAGGTCGGTAGTCTTCATAATACCAGACAGTTCAGCCTCAACCCAATACTTTTCAACCTGTTCATAATTGTGAGCTTTGTATGCACATGAAATCAAGACGGTGTAATCTTCAGCCCCCAGCTCAAGGCCCGCATCTTTGACAGACTGTGCCAGTTGATTTAGCTGACCCAGCGAGCTGACTGCATGGACAGCACTGATCTCAAAACTGGCAAAAAACTGACTCAAGTGAGAACGAGACAGATGTCGCAGTACCTGGCGATCTGCTTCAACAAGCTCTCGGAAAACTGCCCAGGCAGAAGCTGTATTTTTCCGTTCTATAAGATGAACTAGGCGTGCTATTCTGGGATCCGAGCTTCGGAACTTGGTCACAAGCAACTGGTCCTTGAAATGATATGCAAAAAAATCCTTCGACGATAGCATAGATCTAGACGCTGCTCCAGGGCATACAGCAAGATCATTCGGAAGCCCGGCAGTCAGCTGCTGGATATTCGGAGGTTGCCAGTAGCTTGATTTTCTGATTGGCTGGAGCTCCTGTGGCCTCAGTATCGCATTCTTCTTAGTCGAAGAGTACCGAATGCATCTACTACATCGTATTATCTCCCTTTTGGGAGTCTTCTCCAGCAGCATCTTTGTCCGATACTCGGCGTTTGGTTTTGTGATGTATCACTTTTTTTCAGTTTGACGAAGAAAGTCAGTGAACAATTGAGCCGCACCTTTACCCTCCGCTGTTGAGCGAGCGCGACCGAGCACATCGTTCTCGAGAACAAATAAATAAATAAATAGACACGCGCCATGGCTAGGAGGAAAAGTATGGCTGCACCACTCCGTGGAATGGTGTTTTGCTGTACCGCCGTAGACACCGAGCTGAGAGTACGTAATTCTTTTCTTCTGCTGTAAATCACGATTCTCGTTTCGTTTCTAACTGTACAGGGCCAGCTCGCAGCCAGTGTTACAGCTATGGGTGGAGTGCACAAGATTGATCTGATGAGTGATGTGACCCATTTGATAGTTGGCAACCGTTATACTCCTAAATACCAGTTTGCTGTGAAGAAGAGACCGGACGTTGTGTTTCTGAAGCCGTCTGCTGTCCTGGAATTGTACCAAAAGTGGTCGAGTGGATCAGATTTGAACTTTGCAGATGAACTGAATAAGGGGAAGTTGGCCATTTTTGAGGATTTTTTGATCTGCGTTACCAACATTGTGTCTCAGCAGGAGAGACAGGACCTGATAGATCTCGTGAATCTGAATGGAGGAACTGCCCAGGCTGATCTCAAACAGAGCATGACCCATATTGTCACCAGCTTAGATTCTGGCAAAAAGATCCAATATGCTAAAAAATGGGATATTACTCTGGTTCGACCTGAATGGATCACAATGAGCATACAAAGGGGTGCGGCACTGAGCGAAGAATACTTTTCGTTAGACATTCCAAAAGAGAGAATTGGTGACGGAGCCGTTGATGACTGGTCTGCTGTAGACCAGAGAGATCGCGTTCAGCAGAATCTGTCTGATGATGATGACGTAGGCTTGAAAGTGCTGCATAAGTCAAGAGTCAGCTTGGACACTGTTTGGAATAGCATACTGGTCGACAAAGATAAAATCGCGGGCAGGACATTCTCAGAGGACAAGGAAGAAGCATGGCAACAGACTCTCCGTGAGAGCAAACTTCCTTCTCATGAATATGTCTCAGAGCTCGACAGAAAAGACAAAGAAGATTCTTTGGGATTATTGCAAGATCTTAGCTTTCATGCCGTAGGCTTCGATGCCGAACGAAAGAACACACTGCATAACGTCATTACGTCACACAAAGGTCGCATTTGCTCTAATTCTTCTGATGCCGATTATCTAGTGGTGAACTCGAAATTGGACCCCTCAATGGCTCCGAAATCGTCGAAAGCTTTGGTGACGGAATGGATGATAGAAAGGTCATTGCATAAAAAAGTCTTTACTCATGATTACTGGTCGAGCTATATTTATCACAGAAACATCCCGGCTTTCAGCAATATCAATATTAGTATATCAGGATTTTCTGGTATTGAGCTTCTACATCTTGAACGGCTAATCGCTATTATTGGTGGCCACTACCAGCCAGTTTTCGTCGAATCGCGGGATATTCTAATCTCCACACCAAAATCGAAAAAATTTGCTTATGCTCTGGCCTGGAACATACCGATTGTAAACGACAAATGGCTGTGGGATTGTGCGATTGAAGGGAGAGTTCTACCATTAGACTCTGATGAATACGTTTTAGATGGAAAACAAGAAGAAGGTAGAATACTGAAACCTAAGCAAGTTAGCATTTCCGCAAGATTTCCATCTATTAACGATTCGATATTCGAATCGTTTGGAAATGAAGAGCCTAATAAGGAAAATAAGATCCTGGCTGGCGACTCTTTCTCGATGTCAGACGCTGATCTTCTCAAGACGAAGCGCTCGGCACTGTATGATCAGAGTGATACCGAAAGTCTAGGGCCCTCTTCACCTTCTGGTGGACGTTCGCTCAAGAAAAGACTGGTCGGTAGAGCGACTACTTCGAACGTCAGCGGAGATTCGCGAAAGTCTAGTACATCTACTGGTACTGGTGCTTCTAAGGTTCAGAAATTTCAGTCTAGTCAGGTCAGTTACATTGATACTGAAAATCATTATGAAAGAAACAAACTACTGGAGGCATTAGGCGAGGCTTCTGACTTTGAAGAGCCACTACATGACGAGGAGGAAATGACGCCGGCTGTTGACGTGATTGCCAGTGAAAAGGAAACCGCAAATATCGGTAGGGATTCATCGAAAAGGAGAATCCGATGACGATATATTTATTAGATTATGCATAGTTAGTAATTAGTAGCATCGCATGGTATGTCACAACATATTTTTGATATGTGTGTCAACTCATTAAGAAAGAATTGACACTATTCAAAGTTGCCCTACTAGGATTCGCGGGACAAAGGGTGATTATGTGTACCAGCCTCTTCCTAATTTCAGTCTTGTCAAGGAAAGAGGCACTCCTAGCACCCAGGGGCTTGAATGTTGACGAGTAGTAAAGACAAAGTAACGTGAGAGCTACTCCAACTGAAAAATCAGATCCGGTATCGCAGCATATTAAGACATCTTTGTTAAATAAATCCATACTCTCGAAAATATCTGTGATTTTTGCCAGAATTTTGCGGAGATCTTTCGCTCCTTTTTTACCGACAGCCAAAGGTAAGGTGACAACACCTTCCAGGTTCTCAGAGACTGAGTTGCTGCAGAGGTTGAATATATATCCATTGAACCTATCAGGTTTGCCTTTCGCTATCGCAAGCTTAGAGGGAGCAATCACGGTGACTTCAGATAGCACCACTGGCTCAGTTGTCGTGGAGGAGAACTGTTCAATACGGGCATAGAGCTGCTCACTAGAATGATTGGGATCAGCCAAAATCTGTACATGACTCCAAAGCATATCCGGACTTAATTTTGAAGCCCAGAGCTCGTGGTCATCTGCAGCTCCCTGAACATAGGTATATCCCTGGCGATGCTCGGTACCATCCTGGACAGCACGAGACGCACTACATAGAATCAGCGGGTAGTATGAATCTCCATATGGATTTGAGTAATCCTCTGGATGTGGCAATGTGCAGGTTGGATCAATAAATAAAGGTCTTACTGGGCGATCAATTTTGGCCCTGAGAGAAGCAAGATCAATTCCACATTTGGAAAATTCCTCACAAAAGCCCCCTATGAGCTCTTCAATTTGGGCATGCTCAGATCTAGAAACAGCGGCAAAAGGAGTAAATAAGCTGTCAGGTGTGTTAAATAACAGTGAGTTGATCACTGCGCACCATATTGGAACCGTCTTTGATAAAGCATCTGGGTATCTCTTTCCCCGTCTTGTGGAGTCCACAATCACAGCTCCTCCATTTTCCTGGATAATATCTAGCAAATTCAGATTTAATCTCCTGGTACTGAATTTCCATTGAGAAGTGTGTCCATCGGTGCTTTTGAAATATACAGACCCAGAGCGGAGCTTAGGCGGAACATACCAGCGGCCTGCTCTTTCATTGCATAATACCGGTAGACCATATGCACTCGAGACGTTTTCCACAAACACAGAATCAGACAAAATACTCTGGATTCTATTTATGATACTTCGAGACTCCTTTCGTATCTGGTTATCGATTTCTCTGAAACTCGGTACCAAATCATCCAGATCCATTGGGTCTGAAAATCCACCTCACCCACCAAATTTCACTTTTGATCACCAAAAACACACACACCCACCCACAGCATTAGCACCGCAGTGTCACCCGCAACATCACAGCAACCATCGTTTCGATACAGCGGTAGAACCTTCGAAAATGTCCCGTCGCCAGGATTACATTGCCCGAATCCGGTATCAGAATGAGCTGCCGCCTCCACCGTGTGCTCCAAAGCTGCTGAACATTGGTATTGACGCCAAGAAAATTGCATCGGCTTCGCTTTTATCTGGTCTGGTGCGTAAGCAGCCTATTAACGTAGATGTGGATCAAGATATTGGAATGCCACTAGATATGACGGCAATCCAGGGAATATTCGACCGTGGAGATGAGTCTGGTGTTTATCCCTACTCTACACAGCTCGATCCTAAGGATAGAGCTCTTCTGAGAGACCCGGTTGGGCCATCTGGCATCTCTAAAACTCAACCTGGTGTTTCATTTTTGAGGCGAACTGAGTATATTTCTTCAGAGGCTCTCAAACAGTCTCAAGCTGCTACGAAGACCGAGCTACTCAAGCTCAAATCGAAAGAGCAGAAAGATTTGGATCCCGATTCTCGGCTCAAAGCTGTTGAAGCTACATTTGATGCTGCAGCATCTGATATTTCGACCCTGACCCATCCCAAGAAGAAGGGAGTCACTGCGGTGGAAGCATTTCCCATTCTGCCTGACTTCAAGATGCTTGATTTGCAGTATGTCTCTGTCAAAATGATTGGATCCGCATCGTTACGAAATTCCAAGCGAAAGTTTTCTCCTGAAGAACTAGAAACTGCTGTTTTTGCCAGAAATGTCGTTGGATCAGATGAATGGATGAGCTTTTATACCGCCGAAGATCAGAAGACGGCACAGGCTGTGAAGGCCAAGCAAGACTCGCCCAGTGATACACTTCCTGAGGGCATTGAAGAGGACGAAGTTTACACTTTCAACCGAGTACTGGATAATGATGTTGATTTCACGCTTCATCCATCTACATTTGAAGAAGTGGCTATCAGCATTGATGAAAATAGTACCAAAGCGGTATATGTGCCAATATGGGGACGAGCGAACCTCAAACGAAGACGAGTTGCTAAGCAGAATCTAGATCTGGTGGAAGAGAATACCGTAGACTCGATTAAGCTGAGCTATAGAGAGATGACTGCTGATGAAAGCATTGTCCGAGACAATGAGAGAAGCACATATGATCCGGTGGATTATACATATAGCAAAATCGATGAGGAGACTGAAGATTAGTTCAGTGGAGCTCGTGTATGTATTTTTAATTTATGGTTTGATTTATTGTGTTCATTCCGTTGAGTCGTGCATTTCCTTTATACCCAGAAGCATTGATGTATGCCGCTTATTTGGTGTTTGTAATTTGGCGTGCCACCAACAACAGATCTCTGTCATGTCGGGTTGGAATACAATTGAAAGCGACGCCGGAGTATTTACAGAATTAATAGAGAAAATTGGCATTGAAGGTGCAGAGTTTGAAAATGTGCTGTCCATAGATGAAGAAACACTGAGCTCTATTAGGCCTTTGTATGGTCTAGTGTTCCTGTTCAAATACAGAAGCAGCGAGTATAAAACTGCCCGCGAACGGCAAGAACCACTGGATGGGAAATACGAGAAAGACGGAGATGTTTATTTCGCCCATCAGAATATCCAGAATGCCTGTGCAACTCAGGCCGTCCTGTCTATTGTGCTGAATCGAGCCGATCTGAATATTGGAAACCACCTGCAATCATTTAGAGAATTCTCAGAAACGTGGGATCCCGATGTAAAGGGCGACTTTATAGGAAATTCAGAGGAAATAAGGATTGCTCATAACTCGTTCTCTCGGCCTACGCCTTTTGTTGACGAAGATGACCACCGAGATCACGACGAGAATGAGGATGGTCTCTATCACTTTATCGGCTACGTCGTACGCAACAACACCCTATGGGAATTGGATGGTCTACTACCTTATCCCATAAGTCATGGCCCCTGTAATGAAGAGGAATTTCCTGAAAAACTGGCTAGCGTGCTGCAGAGACGTGTCCAACGTGGGCCGGATGGTGAGATTCGATTTGATGCCATTGCACTAACCGGAGATAAAAGGCCCCTCCTAAAGGAGGCAGGAGATGAAGAAGGTCTATTCCGAGAGGAGCAGAAGCGAGAATCCTGGAAGAGGGAAAATGCACTTCGAAGGGAGAATTTCTATGGTTTAATCTATCAACTTGTCAAAGGTGTAGCAGGCACCAAAACTGACGAGCAGTGGAAAGATCTGTTGACTAAAGGTAGACAGAACAGCCAGCGTAATTTGGATGCGCTCCGAGCAAATAGGGAAAAGTGGAGGTGATTTATTGCCAATAGGTTTTGTAGCTTTATGGTGTACTTTATCGTTTAATCAATAAAGCTTCATCAACCAACTATTATAATACACCATTCATTCATTCATATATACGTACATATTTAGTACAGAGAGATATGGAACTAGCTAGCTAGCCAGTCCATATCCATGCAAGTTCGTAAATCCCCTAATCAAAGGGTTGGTGGCCGTCGAGAACAGAACAAACCTTGGATTTGTCAATTGATCAGAATTGCGATGTTCTTTCCAGAGCTTTTACGGCAACGGCCAGGTCTTCTTCACTAACCAACACAACTGATGATTTAGCAGTAGACAAATAGCTCATGTGTATTTCCTGCTGTTCTTCATTGTCAAGTAATCTACTAGCAACTCCAGATACAATACCAGTGGCATCTTCTGGTAGTTTTCGGAGATCAAAAGAGATTGGAATAACATAGTCAGTAGGAGAACCTAGCAGGGTATTAGGGGGGAAGACCTTGCTAGTCTCAGCATCAATGAGAAAAGAGACCTCAGATCCAAATTGGACGGTCAGAGAAAAGTATTTTGGAGGATTGAGGAGAATCTTCATAATAGCCACGCTGAAAACATCGGACTCAGGCCCATCGAGAACGGTGCCTCTGGCACCAGTCAACAGCAGCCTGGCCTGGTCGTCAATCTGTGGTATCACAGAGTTCTGCCCAAACGTTACAAATGCTTTTTGGTCGAGAGAGGGAGAGTTGGGCCCCAGTAGGGGAGATTTGAAAGCAGCTGTGGGGTCGAGAGTCGGGGAAGTAGGATCGTCAAGTGCGACATAAGAGTTAGCAACGTCGGAAAAGACGAAGTTTTTCTTCTCCAGAGTAGAAATAACTTTCTGCTTAGCAGCTGCAGGAATTAAAACATAGTCCGAGAAGTAAGTAGCGATGAAAAAGATGGGAATACTCGCCACAGAGAGGGGAGCAGAAAGATGAAGCACTCGGGAGCCAACATCCTGCTGGCCGTCGCCGTCAACTTGCATAGCGAGATATTCTTCCCTGGATACGGAGACTGAGAATTGTTTCGAGATAAGAGCAAGTTCTTTTCCAAACAGAATGTCCACAATTTCGGTTGGGCAGATGATTGAACACTCGACTGGAGTAAATGAGATATTGATAAACTCCTCTAGCATGCTAAATTTCTCAGCAAATAGCATGGGAGATTGTTCGGTCGAGCTTGGAGTAGAAATTCTCCAATTGTCTTCATTTCTAGACGATCTTTTATTGGGAATCCCTCCCAAATGAGGGGAGTTGCGCATCTCCCGCTCAATCAGTTCTTGTTTCCATGTCTGGAGAACCAGCTTGGACACCCCGCTGAATAGGTAAGGATACGCTTCCAGCGGGATAGACAGTAGGGACAGGCGAGTGCTCTGGTTGCTGGTTAGTGGATTGGAAATCATATATTACAGATGGATGCGCAAGTACCTACAAATATAGTCACTGAGCTGCTACTCATGGTGAATGAATCAGAACAAGGTAATGAGTGAGCGAGCGTACGGGGAAATGAAATGACTCGATAATGACGATATGATGCACACCGGGAGTGGTTTTAGAGTGCGGCCAGATTGTAAGCGATAAACAAGTATTCCTGCAAAAGTACACCAGTATACCCCTGTTAAGAACTTATCTAGCAGCAAAATTCACCACGCTTGAATAAATTCTTAGCCTTTTGACAATTTTTCCGTCGGCTGGCTGTGGTCTTGGTTATATACGCTTGACAAGTTTGACAGTGGAAAAACAATTATTATGCGCTTGGCAGAAAAAGCAAACATGCCGCCGGTGAAAAAGTCGCGGAACGAGCCTGTATACATAGCCATCCAGACAGCGATCCGCGAAACAGCCAGGGGAAAAAAGCCTGGGCTGCTGAAAAAAAAAATTTCGTCTAAACCGGGAAATGAATAATATACCTGCTTGCCATTTCTTTGCTTCAGCCGGCCCCGCCCACTGTCGGAGATCTTGTTGTTTTCCCACATGTTCAGGGATCTTCACCCAAGAGGCCATGAGATCATTGGATCTAACATGTTGAGCACAGGCAACCGTCAGGGGTATGCTCTGCCCATACCTACATCAACCCAGTTGCTTCTGGATGGCTAATAACCCACTTCAGTGCTAAGCCCTTTGTGCTTCGAACTTTGTCAAATGGTGGCTGCGTATATCGGATGAGGGATCAACCCAACTCAATATACCCACGGAAGCTTAATTATGAATTTTAGCAGCAATATAACAAAAAACCCGCCATACAGCTTACACGGGTCCCAGACCCTGCCGTATTGCCCATGGTCGTGCCCACGGCAGTCTCGAGATAAGCACGACATAAAAATTTTCCTCCGCAATGGTAGTTGAGGACGGATTAGGCGTAGGACCCTTCGCTTTTCTCCGTGGTACGGCTAGGTAGGCCAACCGTAACTGGTTAGGCGAGCTACCAAGGGATGCGACATGACTACATTGGGATTGGAGTCACAACGTCAAGTTCCAGTCCAGACAAGCGAAAATTCTTCATAGTAACATTACATCTAGGGCCTCATGGCTACCTTTCTGGTACATTGCAGGTAGTGTTATTGCGTTTCTGGCACCCCTAATACTGCCCGCCAGCAAATCCTAAGCAATGCTCATCCGTGTTTTGCAAGATAAATTTTTTTTTTCCCGCCCAAACACATCTATAGCCGGTGATCTCCCGCATAATGACCTATTTTCTCCAACAATACAGACTAATACAGTGAAAAATTTTATTTCCATGACCCGGAAAAATCCTTGTGGTTCTTTGACTCATTCGTATGCCCAGGTCCATCGCCAAATCGGGCCCGCTTAGCTCAGTCGGTTGATACGGTGCGCGCCATCTTGGATCGATTTCGGTCCGAGCCATCTTCGACCGGGGAGCTCCTCTCACCATGGACACCTCAATATCCTCTGTGATCCAGTATATTTTTCTCCTGTACTCAACTGTGCCTCGTAAAACCCCGCATTCATCTACCTCGCCGAACTGGGCGTGCTCCGCCAGAAAAAGAATGATCGCCCATCTTCATGGTGTGTAGCTTTCTGCCCATACTATATTAAATTCGCCGCACCGCTTTACCTACATGAGCCTCACCCCACAATTTCAAGAGCTCCAGCCTGAGTCAAAGTCTTGCAACGTAGTTTGAACAGTAGTGACTGATAAAAACGAATGCAGCTTTGCAGTCTCTCCAAAATTATAAGTAATACTATTCCTCCAAACAGGTCAGTAGTAAGCTATTTGGCAAACTGCCAAGTTTATTTCATAGTGTTGTGCATGTTAGGTGAAATCGTTAAGCGCCAACCTGATCACACTCCGCTTATTGCATTTGGTTCAGGAATATCGAGTTACGATTGAAACACGCATTATTAACAAATGCCGACTAAATAAATGTTATGGCAAAAAAATACTCTCAATAGCTTAGATATTCGTGTTTCCCTAGCCTGTCTGTACTTAGCTAATTTCATTTATATTTCCGTGAGTTCGGGTGCATAAAATATTGTCACACTCCCCAGTATATGATATCGAGTCGTCCGACCCTCTGAATTATAAATAACATATTTTACCTATATCCCTCGCTTGAATATCTAGTGCTCTGTAGCGCTACGCTCACTTTCCCTCTCCCCTCCACACGCTGAAATCAGTATAGCATGGCTACTTCAAAAACTGTCTCCGGCATAGTCTCCGACAATAAAAATCTGTATCAAGGATACGATCACATCACTTGGTATGTGGGGAACGCCAAGCAGGCAGCTAACTTTTATATTACCAAGGCAGGCTTTGAGCATGTAGCCTACAAAGGTCTTGAGACAGGCTCACGAACAATAAGCGCTCATGTAATCCGAAATGGCGATATTACTATGGTTTTTATTTCGGCTCTCAGGTATAAATCAGATGATCCGGATGAACAGAGTTTGCTGACAGAAATCCAGGAGCATTTACTGGTAAGCATAGGTCCTTCTTTCAGACAGGGTACACCAATGACCTAATAACACCCCAGAAACATGGCGATGCTGTTAAAGACGTCGCATTTCAGGTTGATGATGTT
The DNA here is from genome assembly GCA_030556875.1 of Zygoascus biomembranicola. NCBI lineage: Eukaryota > Fungi > Ascomycota > Dipodascomycetes > Dipodascales > Trichomonascaceae > Zygoascus > Zygoascus biomembranicola. Next base: position 212,523 of record JAKTUV010000014.1, read on the forward strand.
TCCTTAGTGTATCAGCTAGTACTCGCTGGCGGTGCAAAGGTGGAGGCTCCTCCCCATATAATCGCCGATCGATATGGCCAAGTGGTCGTTGCCAAGATCAAAGCATACGGTGATACAACGCATTCGCTCATTCAAAGATGTTCTTATAGAGGTCCATTTCTACCAGGATTTGCTGACTCTGCCGTCAACAATTCACTCAACACTTTAATCGACCAACCGATTGTCTTGCAGGCAATTGACCATGTAGTGGGCAACCAGGACTGGAATGAAATGGACAAAACGGTTGAGTATTACGAGAAAGTGTTAGGATTTCATAGATTCTGGTCAGTGGACGATGGGGATATCTCCACTGAATTCTCTGCTCTAAGATCGATTGTTATGGCTTCTCCAAATGAGTTGATCAAGATGCCCATTAATGAACCTGCAGTTGGTAAGAAAAAATCTCAAATAGAGGAATTTGTCGACTTTTACAATGGTCCCGGAGTTCAGCACATTGCCTTTCGAACCGAAGATATCTTAAGTACTGTCAGGCGCATGAAGCTGCGTGGAATGGAGTTCATCGCAGTGCCCGACACCTACTACACAGCCATCAAGAAGAGATTGGAAAAGAGTCCTGTGAATATAACCGAGGACTTTGATCTAATCAAGGAGTTAAATATTCTCATTGATTTCGACGACAATGGCTACTTATTGCAGCTATTCTCCAAGCCCTTGATGGACCGCCCTACGGTGTTTGTTGAGATCATCCAACGGCACAACTTTACCGGTTTCGGAGTCGGTAACTTCAGATCACTTTTTGAAGCCATTGAACGAGACCAAGCTCTGCGAGGAAACTTATGATTTTCAAGGTTCTCTAATGCAGCTGTATTTATTCTATAGTAGCTAGATAGTGGTGCAATTCACATATTATCTTAAAGCTTAGTTAGGCCTGCAGCCTGCAATTTCTCCTTCAGCTCACCGCTGGCAAGAAGTCTAGCAATATCATCCTCGGTGCCGATATGCTCACCGTCAATAAAAGTGTTTGGTACGGTTCGCTGGTTGGTAATGTCAATAAAAGCCTTGTGTAGCTTCTCACCATCCGCGAGCTTGTCCACCTCTAAGACGAACGGTTCGGATTTGAGATCGGAGAACACCTTCTTGGCATAAACACAGTCAGGGCACCAACTCTTGGACACAACGAGGAATTTCTCGTTCTTAATGTAATCCTTAGCTTTTTGCGAGTATTCTGCGGCAGACATTTTTGTTGTTCTAGTACTTTTCAACGAGTAGAGTGGTAGAAGAGAGTAAGTACTAATCCGGTAAAAAATGGCGGAATCAAGACCCTTGAATCGGTGCTCGGCTTTATACAGCGGCGCAAAAAAAGGAACTTCCCCGCCAGGACTCGAACCTGGAATCTCTTGATGAATACTCCTTCGTAGTCAAACACGTTAACCGATTACGCTACGAGGAACGAAGTCGATCACCATTTCGTGTTCAATTCAAGAGTCTATGTGAAATTCGGTAAAAAATGTCCGAGACTCCAAATTACCAGGTCAGAATTTAATCCGCTTGAATTCAGTTCTATCGACTCGGTATTAAGTTAATAATCCAGATGTGATATTTAAACACCACTTAAAGTCGTACATAGTGCTCTATGATGGTAAATAGGCTCATGGGCTTGAGTTGAGGCCTTATTTCAGCCAACAAAACAAAAACTCTGCACTAAAAACTATATAAATTTGGTCCCTTGAGTATTGCAGCTTAGTCGAAATTGTATTGAAGCCTTTTAGGTGCATTTAATGGTTGTTTGGTCCCTCAAGGCATCAGAAACTGATCTGGCCGAACGGCCATTATGTCATGTTCTCCATTGGCTGGAGATATGAAGCAGTAAGATGGGCCCGTAGTACGAGACTACTTGAGACATTCAGCATCCATGTCAAGTAGGCTGCTTCTGAGAACAATCGCTCATAGTTTTCGTCGAGTTGTCGCCGTTCGTCAGGTGACTCCTACCCCACAGAAAGTATGGAAGCGACCAATATGGAGCCGAGCAGCAGCTAGATGCCATTGTAAGGTAATTAAAACATACCACTGAATAATCCATTTCTATTCACTATGAGCTATATGAACGCGAAAGGCGTGTTCTGCAACAAAAAGCCCTGATATCAAACGGTGCTGATCTGAAAGATCTCCTACCAAAACAAAGAAAAGCAGCGCAATAAAGAAAAACCATCGTAAATCGTATAAAAATATGTGCAATCGAGTAATAAACAAGAAGATGGGTCTCTAGGTAACCTGCCAGCTGAGGGAATTCTCGGCGTGGGCGATTTCAAACTGAGGTTCTGTCTCTGGTGAATAGATTCTAGACAGATCCGATTGATCAATTAGATAAAACTTATGAGCAAGAGAACTCAGTCCCAATTCCTCCAATGTAGGATATAACAGATTAGCTTTCTGAGCCAGTCCCAGAGCGTGTTGAAACTGCTTGTACTCTTGAAAGCTGAGAATCTTATAGCCTGCAGCTCTGGGATACTCAGTATTCATGGCCAGAGGGGTAAATGCGGTCCCACTAGCGCAAGACACTGTCTGAGGCTGTTTAACACTTCTCATTCTGTTTCCTCTGTTGAAGGGATTACAGGAGATGGCGATTGGAAGGAGAAAATTTGAGAAAGGGAAGGTTGCGTGAAGGTTGCGAGGAGTGGACGACCCGTGTAGGAGGTGCAGAGATAAGCTTAAAGCAGCCAGTCATAACAACAACCGAACACTCGACAAGACAGAATGGCTTGGACCTGGGTTTTCCGGCATGGGCAGGCAATATTCAAATCAACAAATCAAGATGCGAACCTGTAAAATATAGTTAATAGATGGTGGAGTGTTTTCTTTGCTCTAATCTGTAGATCGGCACTGGAACTTTAACCGTTGCTCAAGCGGCTCAAGTTTTTCCATACCATCATCGTCTACATCGGAGCCAACAGTCAGCGTTTCCAGCCATGTTTGCATTTCCTATTGAAATAGGCAAAAATGACAATATAACTGCGATGATGTCCTCGCAGATGCAGCTCAAGAAGAAGTTTGGCAAAAAAGAACGGGATGAGCTACGTGAACTTGAGAATCTGGAATCACCGAAACACCTGGTTCCTCGGAGAAAGAAAACGGTTCATGTCAACAAGAAAGACCAAGGGCCGGAAGTAGAGGAATATGTTGGTCTGTGGACACATGAGATTTACACCAGAAGTGTTCCGGGTGCAGGAGGGGACAGCTCTAACATCCACAATGATATAACTGAGTCTGGATCCGATGTTTCTGACAACTCAGGCACTGGAGAAGAAGAGCTGAATAGCGACTCAAAGCGCAAAAGTGCCAATTCTGCCCCTACCTTACGATCTTATGATATTTATTCCCACGGTTTGGAGGAACTACCTCGTGCCGTATCCCCAGTGAGACTTGTTAGAGATAGCCCTGCCACCAAAGCACTGTTAAACAAACGATCCGGATTATCCAAGAAGGCAATACAAGTGGTCGGTAGAAATAGCATCCGAGACTACGGCGGTTCCTTGCGCTTTGAAGAAAACTCAGACGTTTCTACTGCCGATAGCCGGGCATCGAGTCTCAGAATTCGCCATATCGATCTAATCAACACGATTGTGCATCTGGCGATGCTCAGGGGCGACTATCCTTTGGCGTCTCGTGGGTTTGCTCTTCTCATTCGTGTGCCAAAGGTGAATATCAGGCTGGTATGGACTATAGGACTGGAGCTGCTTATTTGGAGACGAGAGCGAAGGGAAGCCGGGCTGTCCACTGCCAGCAATAGTGATCTACTACCTATAGATGGATGGACCGATAGCAAATTGCATACATCTATTTATGAGAAAGGAATGAGGGTTGAGGATGAGGAGTTCCTGCAATGGCTGATAATCAACTATCCTTATTCTCCGAGAATCCACGAAGTCCGAGGGAAAGTGAGGGCTGATATTTATAACGCTTACCTTGTCCTCTCTAAATTGAGGCATTCCGATCCGAAAGGCGCTCTTGATAGACTAGAGGAGCTGATGCTCGAGCCACCCTATAACGAGCGATCTATTTACTATATTCTAGCTGGTATTGCTAATATCCAGTTGGCTTGCATGGAGAAGACAAAAGCTTTCCCTGATGTAGCTGCACTGACCAGGTTCGCGGAAAAGGCCCAAATTAATTTCAATGAGTGCATCAAGTATGGTGGAGTTTTCCCGGCAGATCTGGTCCAGTTTGAGCTCTCTTCTCTGACCCAAATACCCGAAAAGCACGAAGATGAAACAAGTTTGATTGATATATCTGAGGAGGAAATGGAGATAGACTCCTCTTAAAATTTTCAGAGTACAGAGCTTTTTCGGCTCTGTATTTTTAGTATTAATGTGTTATAGATATACATATAGACTAGTGCTCAAGCTATTCCCAGCATCAAACTAACAGCTTCTTTACCGTAGCACCAAAATATGCTAGTGTTATAATCTGAGTTACACCAGCTATGAAAGCCTGAACGTATTTTTCTCCTGGTATCTGTCGTGGTCGAATAAGTCCGGAAAAAGTGTCTCGGTAGAGCACATATGAAAGAGCCACTTCACAAAATAAAAGAAGCGCTTTCCAAAAATATGGTGATGGATAAAGAGGATCCGATTCTTCTCCTTCATCTGTAGTAGCATTGTCATTGGCAGATCGCTCACCAAGTTGCCGATTACTTGCAAAAGGTGGATAGAGTCGGCTGTAAATACTCGAAATCAGAGCCAACCCGACCAAGACATGTAAATTGTCATTCAGTGGGAATAAAAGCATAACCCCATATCCAATAATCACTGAGCCAACAATGACGTTGGCAGGCCATGGCTCCTCAGCTGAATATTTGGCCATGTTTTGTCAGTGGGTAAATTGCTCGGGACAGAGTGGAGAAGGGTGGTGTTGCGGAGATACCAAACTCAGCTCGCTTTTATTCATCTGTACTATCTGTAATTCTACACACTTCTTGCCGAAAAATCTACCAGTGCTGCCCATCCATTACTATTCTTATCTATGCATTTTGACAGTTCTGCTACCATTGACCTTCAGTTCAAGCTCATTGTTAGCCAGTTCTCGGGCTCTGAGAACTTTCCAACCAGTGGGAAGTTTTATTTCTGAAGGATCAATTGCTAGGGCATTGCTCTGATTCAGTCCATCTGCCACAGTTCTTGACTGCCTTGATGAGGACGAGCTACCCTCTCCCACCTGGGGGGTAGTAAAATATGTAGTTTCAGTAGGTCCATCCTCGGTGTTGTTATTCGCTTCCTGAGTATTAGATGCGGTACCATTAGCAGCTGCGTAATTGGCTGGAGGAGGTGGATTTATATCGTCAGTGGCATTGCCTCCAACGTTATTATTTGCACTGGGGTTGTCGTCCATTACCGGCCGTCGGCAGGTAGGACATCTTTGCGATCTTTCCAGCCAGCTCTTCAAACAGCCATGATGAATGACATGGCCACAAGATAGCTTTTTGGGGATATATCGCTGAGACTGGTCAGCGACTATAACCATGTCTTCTCGGCATATGATGCAAATATTGTCTCTTGTTAAGTCCTGCTCAGTTGCGTCAGCCATGTCTCTGTCCATCTGGCTTCTCGCTCGGAGAAATTTAACAAAATCTCTAGTCCGAGTAACCAAATCCCTAACTGTCATGTAAACATCGCCAATGATATGCAGAGGAACGCCAAAGGGTTTGATCATAAAAAGGAACATGAGGACGAAGAGTATAAGCCTGAGAGCATCGGTCAAAACAGATATAATGAAGATACCAACACTCTTGGGCTCCCAAGTATCTTCATCTTCATGCTCTTGCAAATATCTCGATTCATGGACATTCAGCACAAACTTTCCTGCGCAGTTGACAATAGTGATGAAGAGAAGACAAAAGTGCAACGTGAACATAATCATTATGCCTGGAGTCTCTCTGAATGCTTCCTGATAGCAGAAATTAACCAGCTGGACATCAAAAATGGCAAGAACAATTAGGGCGAAGAGCATTCGTGTTCTCAGGAACAGGTTGGGGGGGTTGAGCGACTGGAACATGAGATCCACTCGATCTGCCGAAATCCAGTGGAACACTCGGAGAAACATGAGGATAATGAAAAATATGCCAAGCTTGAATGTGAAATCATCCCTAAAGACTCCCAAAGCCAAAAACGATTCGGTGACCGTGAACCATGTTCGTTCGTATAAGTGCTCCTGCTCCAGAAGGCGCAATTCTCCAAAAAACAGACTCAAAAACACCTTGCCGAGCAAAAAACTGGCTATAAGAACGACGTTTCCCAAAGACAAGACTGTTATGCTGGACCTGCCAATGGCAACTCCAGCAGCATAGAAATTCGGCCGCTCCACAAATGCCACTGTGGTCATCAGGCCGGCGAACAGTATGGAGCCCTAAGCGTTAGTCATCGGTATCGACCCGGAAAAATAATAGCATATACATCTGGCACTTACAGCAACATATGTTAATATTCTCATTGCAAATGCTAATATGCCATATCCGTCAACCGCGGATTTGTGGGGTTGAAATTGTATATTTGTCAATTGCGTGTGAAGCGGCGGGATAACTTTGGACTGATATCGGGATCTGGAAGGTGGAAAACGTCCCGTGATGGCCATCTGAATTGGAAGCCAAAACCCCCGAAATTTATGATACCTTTTTATAATATAACTTATATAGTTTAATAGGTCCGGCCAGTATGGCAGATATTCACTCTTCCATTATCTGCTTTCGAGGGACAATTATCTCTTTTCGGTATAGTATTCCCGAGAGGGTGGAGCCGACAATGAGGAACGCAAAAGAGCTCCAGTTCATGCCAGCAGCTCTGTTGCCCCGAGTGGATGTTAGCTCGGATAAATAAGAGTCATTTACAACTCTCGTAACTGCATTTACGGCTACCTGGAGCCAGACTGCTCCTATGCACCAGAATCCCAATGCTAAAACCGTGCCCAAGGTAGCTACCCGAAGAGCAGCGGCTTGTCTCGGCATGAAGCTGAAGCACTGCCAGATAGTAGCAATTAGAGCCAGTAGGGTTAAAAACATTGAAACGCAAATAAAATAGGGGTTTACAATGTGCTTAGAGAAAGCGACAGCCATATCCAATGGGGTTCCCACCACTGTGCTGTTTCCATAGGCTTCCTGGATACTTTGCAATGAAGATGTATTTCCTCTCCCTGTACATTGCAGCTGCTCCTCTTCAGATTCTGCACATATATATAAGTAGCCCACCAAAACTGAAAGTGTGCTGGTGGAGTTATTACTGCCACTTTCTCCATCTCCAAGATACTGAAACTTCACTAGATATGCATTGGAAAACGTAGAAGAAGTACTGCTGCAGGAAAGGAGAAGGAAACCTAGAAGCATTAGATTTTTTCTTAAAATTATTTGCGAAATTGAAAGGCTACTTACATAGCAAAAGGAGCGTAGTGAAGTGAAGCGCAATGAGCAACACTCTTGGAGCCTTCATCAGCTTCTTAACACCAAAACCTATAAAAAGCATATCAAACAGTAATTAACCAATTGGCTATTGTTTTCATTAATAAACGGATAGCGAGAAAAGTCTGCGCATTTTATATCCTAGTAGTCATCCCGTCATAACCTCATGGCTGTTTCATGCTGGTGAGGTCCTAGTATAGTGACGTAACATCGTACGTTTCTCTATAATGAGCTCCTTTGATCTTCAAAGCAATAATCGCTCCAAAGGAGATGACTGAACCAATTGCCAGCATAGTGTAGAGCCATCCGTAGCCCATTGCGTTTTCCAATGGTGCGGCCACAAACGAAGCTATGCCAGCCAAAATCATTCGAGCCAAGTTATTCAATGCAATTCCTGTAGCGCCCTTACCTGGAAGAGCATCGACAAGATATGTGGCTACATTTCCAAAAGTAAGCATAGATGCAATACCAAACAGGAAGGTGCCGACTAGTGGAACTAGCCAAAATGTTTCATTCTGTGCAGACCAACCAAACAACAGCAAAGAACAAGGAAGTAGCACAGCCGCAAAATAGACGTTGATCCCTAGTCGATCCTCAGGAATTAATCGACCGTTCTTTTTAATTGATCGCTTGATTAGATGGTCACTGAAATAGCCGTTACCGATAGACGATATGACATAGCCTACAGAGTTCGGGATATAACACAACCCCACCAGTATAGATGACCAGTTGTAGGGAGACTTTGAATAGAGACTCTGCACACCAATATTCAAGAAATAGAGCACCATGAAAGAATAGGCTGAATAAATAATTGTCAGTGGAACCGGGGGATATGCAAAGAGCTTGAGTCCTTTCAATGGATCGACAAAGACCACCTTAAGCGTCTGGGACCAAGTTTTCTCCGAGTTGTCGTTCATTTCCTTGTTATTTTGTTTCAAAAAGATATGATTCAATTTCGCCAGAAACTTTTTCTGGTGCTCAGCATCATAATCGTTTTCTAGAGATACATAGCTTCGGGTGCCGGATATCGGGGCCATCAAGTCGGCAGCTTGGGTGGGATCATCGATGCTTTCGATTCTCTCCTTGGGGCTATCTACTCTAAGAGTCTCAGGGAGGAAAAAAACCACAGCAATCAATGATGCTGCGCCAATGAATACCATGAACCACATTGTGGATCTCCACCCCCATTTTGCGGTAATAGCACCACCAATGATAGGAGAAAGAAGAGGTCCACAAAGCGGGCCCAAATAGAAATATCCCATGGCTTTTCCTCTCTGAGAAGGGATGAAAATGTCACTAATAGTGCCTGCTCCGACAGCCTGAACCGAGGCAGCGGAGCCTCCCGCTAGTACTCGAAGAATGGCCAATGAGGTTACATTCTGACAAACAGCGCATCCTATACTGAAGCAAATGAAAAGGGTAAAAGATGAAACGTATACAGTTCTACGCCCATTAACCTCGGAAAACCCTGACCACCAAAGTGGAAATATACCGAGAGAAAGAACATATACACCGTAGGTGACATTGATGATATACTCAGAAGTATGCATATCTTCGGCAACATCATCCATTGCAGGAAGAAAGATGGACGTTCCCATAGGAGCAATCAAAGCAGAAAAGGCTATGAGTACCACTATTAGGTTTTTCTCACGGGAGCTGTGGAGTCTGGCATCATTGATCTCCTTAATCATGCAGACACTTGAAAGAAGACCCCGTCTTTCGGAGCGAGGTACTATGACCACTTCTGAATGAGATTCGTCGGCATCAAATGAAATAGGCTGCTTTTCCTCAGTACCTGGATCCCCATTTGAAGGATTTTGAGGTTGCTGTCGATCAAGATGTTCGTCATACAGGCTTCTGACAGTATGACTATGCTGACTATCTACACTGTGAAGATCTGCCATAATGAAATCGTACCGCTTTACCGTCTTCGAAACTGAATAATTTGGCAGAGAAAGAGCATATAATCAGAACCGTCTCGTATGTCTGCATATGGGTTCTTTTTTAACTGGGTTTTTGGTGTCGTGCGGAATCGATGCCCGCTTCTTGAAAGTTTTATCGGGTTGCGATCTCGGGCAAAAATGTGCGCCATAGTCGGTGCTCGCTGCCGAAGCGGGGGCCGACCGCCGATCTAGCCTATGCAGTATGGCTACATCGGAGCCAAGGTTTTGTGTGGGCGGGAGTTCGGAAATAAAGCAGCGATCAAACTCTATACAGCGGATAGTCAGCAAAAATATGCCCCTTGACCCTTGAAACGACAAGGGGATATCGGGCTAACGGCCGATGGTGGGGCAGGTTGGTGGGTGAACAGGGTTTAAAACGGTATATAATCGGAAATTAGCTTTAGGTTTGGTGGTGATTGTAATGCGCGAAATTACTCGGCTGAATTTCGTTATTTCGTGGTGGTCGATCTAGCCGAGCCATACTATATTAGCCAGTAGTGTTGTTCGTGATCGTTTTTCGATGGTTGTAAGCAGCAGTTGCGGCGAGGATCAAAGCTCCAAACTAGTACAACGGTAGCCAACGGTCGGAAAAACGGTCATCTGTAGGCTATTTGGAATGCTCACTATAGTCGAATGTGAATAGAGGTGTAGTATTACGAACAAGTCCGTACTTTAGACCAACGCAGAAACTATCGTGTTCCGTAGCTACCTTCAAGGAATTGGCTGTATTGGGTATTCCCGCATCCCCGCGTCGGCATGCTCGGTTGGAGCAGCTTAAGTCCGGCAAATAAACAAAAACCCGAACATACAAACTCAATTGCGCCAGAAAGTATTTGCCCAGAGTACACCACGAAGGCAATCTCCATGACCTTCCATCCACACCTTTTGTGCTAAGCTTTTTGGGCGATCGGTAGGTTTAGCTGGGCGCCGTTAACTGGGCGCCTTTAAGGTGCGGCGAACAGGCGATGACCAAAGCCACTTTTGACGGACCGGAACAAATTTGCCTCCGCACACATTATGGCTAAGGAACCAGCGTCCCAGGCGAAAGCTCCTACAGCTCCGCTCACCAATTACCTGAGTGCGTTGGGAATCCTGGTGCTTTTTATAGCCGGTAGTATATGGTACGTATCGATGTTGTTAGAGAGGTCTTGTCTCTGCTAGGGTTCATCCGAGGGCTAACTGTGATAGTATCAACCTCACTCAGATTGTGGGATATCCCATCAAGCTGTATTCCCCTTCCATTTATCGATCCTGGATCGATTTTAACCGTCAGAGCTTTGGAATCCTCATTGTGGCTTGTAACCAATGGGGCGCTCAGCCAACAATGCATATCGGCGGAGATAAGTCGGTATGCGCTTTATTTGCTCAGGATGTTACAAACAATGGAGCCATTCTCTCCAAGTTTGGAGACCGGGCCATTGTTATTGGAAACCACCAGCTGTACAATGACTGGATGCACCTGTGGTGGTCTGCTTATACCTCTAGGGCGCACGGAGGCATCTATATCATTCTCAAAGAGTCCCTCAGGAGAATTCCTGTTCTCGGCTGGGGAATGCAACTGTTTGGGTTCATCTTTCTGTCAAGGAAATGGGCTACTGACCAAGGGATCATGGTAGACGGGCTCAAACCTTTGGCTACCACCTACAAGAACTATCCCGCGTGGTTGGTGATTTTCCCCGAAGGAACTACTCTCAGTTCCAACGGGGTGAAAAAAACACATGCTTTTGCAGAGAAGGTCCATAAAACCCGCGTGCCCAAGCGTGTGCTTTTACCGAGATCCCGTGGTCTCCGATTCAGCATTGAGCAGCTGGCCGGATCAATGGACTACCTCTATGATGCTACGATCCATTATTCTGGTATTCCAGAGGGACAGTACGGCGAAGAATACTACAATTTGCGACGAGTCTATTTGTTGGGTGTGTACCCCAAGGATGTGTCCATATACTGGAGAAGGTACAAGATTGCAGACATCCCCTACCAAGATGAGGCAGAGTTTGAAAAATGGCTGGAAGATAGGTGGTTTGAAAAGGACGAAATGTTAGAACAAATTGAACAGTCAGGCCTTGAGTCCATTTCGTTCTTCAAACCTGTGGTTTCCAGTCTGCGCCTCGAATCTTCCACAGAAGTATTCCAGATCGTTTCCGTGCTCTTGTCTGTGTTTATTATTCTAAATCTTATACGCACACATGCTCCTGAGTTCATCCCACCGGCGCTGCTGTCATGGCCTGGTCTGGCTGGTATAGCAGCTTTGATTGGTGTTTCTACTCATCTGCTATCGTGATTTACATAACATAATAACCTAATTGGTGGGGGTGGCCATGGCCACGCTGGTAACTCACGATTTTATATAAATATGTATACATATGTATTCATTTTGGCATGTATTGGTACCTGCTTATGTTCCATGTCCGTTGAGGCCTACATGTGCTCGGAAATCCAGCTCGCGACCACATTGATTACCTGGAAGGGCTTGTCGCCCACAACGTTTTCAGGATAGTCTCCAGGCACTGCAAATCCGTGCGGTAATTGCGGGCTTCGTATGGATCCATCATGAGCCGAGACCTCAAACGCATTGGAACTGAACTCCACATTCCGATCTCTTAAAGAAGCTACGCCTGAACGAACAAGATCTTCTTGGAGGAGCTCATCATTTTTGCCATACACCAGCATAAAAGGCTTACCAACCTTGTCGAAGTCCTTTTGCTCCACAAGACTGGGGTGGATTGCGGCACCGACAGTGATGAGATCTTCATCGCTGCTCCATTCGTTGTTCCTGGCATCTTCCAGGAATCCCAGCACGTATTTCCCACCATACGAGTACCCAATAACCCCCAGTGACCTGGGACTGTAAACCTGGATGATTTCCGATATGACAGCAGTGATATGCGGATGTGTCTTCTCGTAAGTATGTCTGGCCAACCACATCTCGTCGACAAAGCCCTTGCCAACATTGACAGCCAATGATTTGAGCCCTCTTACAGTGAAAAGCTTAGACCACCAGCTAGTATTGGTGATATTCTCGGCTTCTTCTTGTTCAGTAAAAGCCGGGAGCTCATTATCAAGAAACTCAGCCTCGACGTCAGCTGCCGACATGCGAATCGGATCGCCGTCAAATAGGTCAGGAACGATTACAGGGCAATTCAAACGTTCCGAATAAATATCAGCTAACTTCAGGTTGTTGGACGACTCCAAGCCCAGCGAATTGGTCAACAGAACCACCAGCTTTGGGTACTTCTTAGTCGGGCTGTGCGTCACATAGACCTGAGTTTCCGAGCCAGAAAGTACGAACTTTTGGCCCTTCAGCTTGGTACTAGTCGTAGATTGATTGGGATTGCTCAACTGTGAAATGCCAGAATGCACGCTGGCTGTATCGTCGTCCTTGGGGGGTACGGGAGGAGGTCTGGGATCTTCGTCCACAGATGTCTGGGGCAGACTTGTTTCATCCCTGGAAGAAATGCTAACGGGATCCTGCTGGGGTTCACCTGAAGCATCTGACTCAGCATTAGATTGCTCGCTGAGCGGAATCGACTTAACCGACTCGCTCATCTGGCAGGGAAGAAACGGCAGTACTAAGTGGTGATGGTTGGTAAGTAGTTGGAACTAAACTACCCAGATTGGTATGGAAATCATCAAGAAAAGTTAACTAGTGCAATTTTACAGCTACTACATCTATTCCAGGGAAGAGGCACCGGTGATAATATCGACCAGCTCGTTGGTGATGACAGCCTGTCGGGTTCGATTGTACAGGATGGAGTACTTGCTGATCATATCGCCAGCGTTCTTGGAAGCATTGTCCATGGCATTTCGTCGGGATGAAATTTCGGCAGCATGGCCCTCGGCAAGACCAGCGAAAATGGCGTTAGCCAGGGCAAACTGAGAAAGATCGCCAACCACCTCATCTTCGAGCTCGTAGCTAGAGAACTTGGGGGACTCCTCAATGGCCTCGGGAGTGAACACCTTCAAGATGCTGGGCTCGAACGACACGGAAGTAATAACTCGGTTGAACAAGACCTCAATATCATCGTACTCCTTGCCAAGACTCAGAATCTGAGAAGCAATAAGGGCTCCCTCGTTGAAGGTAGGTGCCTCCTTGCCGATGTTGGAAACGCTCATCACCAGGTTGTCGGCGTTGGTTCGGGAAAGCTGCACCTTCTGTTTGTCACCAATGGCAACGACATCAGCCTCGGGGAACTCATCGAGTCTCTTTCGGGCAAATCGAGCCAACTGTGAGTGAATGGAACCGCAAAGACCCTTGTCGGATGACATGACAATCAGCAGTTTCTTGGAAGCAGTCTCGGGAGCGACAGTCTCAGCCTTCTCGAACACCTCCTGACCGGCAGCATTGTATACCTTGGAGGTCTCCATGGCCTTCTGAGCTTTTCCCAGCTTGGTGGAGGCGACGATCTTCATGGTATTGGTGATCTTCTCGATGTTGGTGATGGATTTGAGACGAGTCTCAATTTCTCGAAGAGTTGCATATGATCTATGTGGAGTTCAGTTAGTATTTCGTGACCATCTTTAACATATCCATCACTTAGGGCTTCACGCCAGGTCATGTATTGGCATTGCCAGTGCTGTTTGCTGTGCTTTACGCTAGATAAATGCTGTTGCTGCGCTGTGCTGTTGGACCTGGCTCTCCCTGTTCCAACCAATCATTGGTCAGAATCCCAAGCCCAACTCAACCCAGCGCTTCCTGTATCCCGTCGTTTTCTGCGCAATTCGCCCACATCAACCACAAAAATAGCCCCGGTGCTTGCCGATAAAATGTCCTCTGATTACTTACCGAGTGGATGCTCGCAATGCAGAGCATGAAGGTCGAAGTGCGAACATGTTGAATGACTGGACCGAATACCTGTATGGATGGTTAAAAGGAAACTCCCGCTGAAAAATTTGGGTTTTTCGGTGGTAGCTAGAGGGTAAGTTGTTTCTCCATCATCCAGCCTCGACACCCCGGGGGCGGTCTGGTAAAACTCATCTACTTTGTATATATAATTATTTTATGTAGAGTGTGCATTTGTATAAAATGAGTGGGATTGCATTGAAATTCACGTCCTTGTTTGTCAGGACGCTGTCGAAGCCAATTGCCGTGCGTATAGTCTGGTTTGCTGTCTGTACCTAACATAACATGTGCTAACTTGTCAGAATGCCATTAAATCTCAGGCTAAACAGCATCCTACGTTTAGAAATCTGTGTATAAAATTTGCTCAGGGAATCCATTCGACGGATACAACTCTGAGAATGAGGTTGTTGGGCGAAGGCAAAGGCCGTGTACGACCATTGAACGACGCTAAAGCCATCGACACGGGGGCAAACTTCCTCTCAGAGACATTTATATTGTAAGTATTGATTGATCTTGATACTTGCTTTAGTTGGTATGCTAATTGTCTAGCTCTGTTGCCGGCAGTCTTATTTTTTATGAGAGCTACAGATCCAGGAAGAAGGAGCAGCAGAGACAGGAGAACGTGGCGGACGATATTCGGACTCTTCAAGAAGAAATCGAGCTGTTGAAAAAGAATCTCAAACAGCAGAGCATAAAAATAGACGAATATCATGTTCCGGCTACTATGAAGCCGGCTGTGCTCAAACTTGATAGGGAATCGGCTCCCATCGTTGCATCACCACCTCCTACTACGAGCAAAACCTCCTCCTTGTGAATAACAACAACAACAACAATCGCCCCAAAGTGACCTATTCATGTAAATAAATCTGATTGATACACCTGTAAATATGTAATAATTTTTTACCGATAATAGCTAGGCTTGACAAACGGCATCTTCTTGACCTCAGCATCTCGAAACTTACCCCGGATTTCAACCTGCAGCTTGGTGCCAGACTTACTATATGCACGCGGAACATAAGCCATGGAAATATTCTGCTTCAGAGTAGGAGACAAGCTGCCAGAAGTGATGACTCCAATAGGCTCGTCATGGTTATCGGGCAGATAAATCTTAGTTCCGTCTCTGGCTGCTGGGCCAGAGGAGACTAAGCCAACACGCAAATTGCCTTTCTTCTCGGCAATTTCCTTCAAAATACGTTCAGCTCCATTAAAGTCAGCTGTGGCTCGTCGAGGCTTGGCAACAACCCAGGTCAAGGCAGCTTCAACAGGGGAAATGTCCTCAGATAGCTCGTGGCCATACAAGCACATTCCTGCTTCGAGTCGTAGAGAATCTCTAGCAGCCAGGCCAATTGGTTTGACAGTATCACCTCCATTAGCATCCAACAGAGTATATGCGAAATCAGCAGCAACTTTATCATCAGGAATGGAAATTTCAAAGCCATCTTCACCAGTATAACCACCTCTGGCAACATGATAAGAACCGCCTGCAAGCTTGACAAAAGCACTTTGACCAAATTTAATCTGAGTGAGATCATCCGTGGTCAGTTTCTGAAGTACTGCTGCAGCCTCGGGTCCCTGAAGGGCAAGTAGACCTCCTCCGATAGTACTGTGAGTGATTGATCCCGATCCCAGTTTTTCAATAGCATCTTTGAAAAATGCAAGATCTTTTTCTCGGCAGCCAGCATTGGTCACAACGTAGAAATCGTCTTCACCGTGCTTGGAAATAATGGTATCGTCAATGATACCACCACTCTCATTCAACAGCACCGACAGTGTAGAAGTGAATGGCTGAAGGCCCTTGAGGTCCGAGGGAGTGACCGATTCAAGCAACCTGGTAGCTCCCGGGCCGGAAAATTTATGCTGAAGCATATGAGAAACATCAAATAAACCAGCCTTGTTTCGGACCCAGTTGTGGGACTCAATGTGAGTTTGATCCTTGTACAATACAGGCATCTCGTAGCCTGCATAAGGCACCATTTTACCTCCATGATGAACATGGAAATCGTATAGCGCAGTTTTAGCTAGCGACTCCGAGGAATAGAACCGTCTGGCAGCCGAAGCTGCACTTTTTGTCAAATGTATGTTTCTGTTCATTGCGGTAGGACGGTAAATTTTCATTTTTGCATGTGCTCTGCATCAGTCTCGGGGACTGAGTCGATAAGTATCGGTAGCGGCTTCTACCCGGTCCCCATCAGGTTAACTCGGTGCTGGGTGGGACCCCCCCAGGTTGTACGCGAACAACCACAAAAACCACCCCAGCCGTGATGTAAACAAAAAAATTCAAAACCCAGACAGACATCAATATCGATTAAACACCATGAATTAATCCTAAACTACAAAACATTAACTAATAATATAGAAGAAGCCAGTGCCAGTCCGGCCATCCAGGAAGCCAATCCAGCAGCAGTACTTCATAGTTTGGTCTATCCTTATACCTTTCTCTTCTTCTGTTCAACCTTGAGAAGCAGAGCCTTGTTAATGTGAGGAAGAACACCACCAAACGCAATGGTGGCCTTGATCAGAGTGTCCAGCTCTTCATCTCCTCTAATAGCAAGCTGCAGGTGTCGAGGAGTAATTCGCTTGACCTTCAAGTCCTTGGCTGCGTTACCAGCCAATTCCAGAACTTCGGCAGTCAAATACTCCAGGACTGCAGCGATGTAAATAGCAGATTTGGCACCGACTCGTACCTTGTTCTGAACAGATCGCTTCAAGAACCGCTTGATTCTACCTACAGGGAACTGTGGATCTGTTAGTACTTATTCTTTTTTGAATTGTCTTTCTCCGATAGTTCCATCTACGCTCGCTGAGTCCTAGTCAGCAGCCAAACAAATACTCACCTGTAATCCGGCTCGAGCTGAATGGGAAAGCTGTCCCCTCAATGCTCCGTCCGCGCTCTTGCCCTTTCCTCCTTTACCTTTGCCTCCAGACATGTCGTATTACTCTTGGTTTCGATTAGGGAACGTCGTTAATCGTCACTATTACCGCACGATAATAGTTTCTTCGCGATGTTTTTGTGTCAATCACGCGTATTGCACTGCAAACAACAACAAAAAATTACAACAAAATTTCGCTGCAGAAATGTGGTTGGGAAGAAAACAAAACAATCCCTCACTTCGGGGTAATTAAATGTTAAGATGTATGGAATGGATCTCATTCTCGGGATTTAGGTTACCCGGTTCATATGGGGGTTCCAACATATTAAGGCGGGTGTTTGACAGTAAAACTTAGCCATAAACGAGTAGAATAGTTCATATAATATATTATTATCTTCTAGGCGAATATTTACAAAAGAGCCCTATTTACATATTCAATTTTCGGCTTTTGGCTTGTAAAAGGCATGCTTAAAAGCCCATGCCGCCCATACCGCCCATGCCGCCCATAGGAGGAGCACCTCCGGCAGGTGCAGGTTCCTGGGGAGCATCGACAATAGCGCACTCGGTAGTAGCGAGCAAAGAAGCGACACCAGAGGCATCAACCAGACCGGTTCGAACAACCTTGAAAGGATCGATGATACCGGCAGCGAGCATATCAGTGTACTCACCAGTAGCGGCGTTGTAACCCTTTCGGAAGTCTTCACCAAACTCGTCAACGAGCTTGCCGACAACGACAGATCCTTCTTCACCAGCGTTTTCAACAATGGTTCGTGCAGGCTTGGTAATAGCAGTCTGGATGATCTGAACACCCAACTTCTGGTCGAAGTTTTCAGTCTTGACTGACTCTAAGGTTCGAGAAGCCTTGAGCAGAGCAGTACCACCACCAGGCAGGATGCCCTCTTCGACAGCTGCTCGGGTAGCATTCAAAGCATCGACAAATCGATCCTTCTTCTCGCCTACCTCGACTTCTGAAGAGCCACCGACCTTGATGACAGCGACACCACCAGAGAGCTTAGCAAGTCGCTCCTGGAGCTTCTCCTTTTCATACTCAGAGGTGGTAGAGTCATTAACATATCCTCGGATCTGTTCGCATCGCTGAGCAATGTTCTCCTTCTCGCCCTCACCGTTAAGGATGATAGTGTCTTCCTTGGTGATGGTGATGGAACCAGAAGAACCAAACAACTCAGGTGTGGCATTTTCGGGCTTGATGTCAAGCTCCTCAGTGAAAACAGTACCACCAGTCAAGATGGCAATGTCACCAAGGATGGACTTTCGGTTGTCACCGAAACCAGGGGCCTTGACGGCAGCAACCTGGACCTGGCCTCGAAGCTTGTTGAGGATGCAGGCAGCAAGAGCCTCACCATCAATGTCCTCAGCGATAATAACCAAGGGTCGTCGGAGCTTGTTGGAGATTTCCAGGGAAGGAAGTACATCCTGGATGGAGGAGACCTTCTTTTCAGAGAGGAGGATCAAAGGTCGCTCGAATTCAACCTTACCGGCCTTAGCATCGGTGACGAAGTAAGGAGAAATGTAACCTCGGTCGAATCGCATACCCTCAGTGACCTCAAGTTCGTCCTCGATAGTCTTACCTTCCTTGACAGTAATGACACCTTCCTTGCCGACCTTCTCCATGGCATTGGCAATAAGCTTACCAATGTGAGCATCGCCATTAGCAGAAATAGTAGCAACCTGAGCGATTTCCTCAGAGGTGGTGATTTCCTGCTTGTGGGCCTGGAGGAACTTGACAACGGCCTCTACGGCAGCCTGTGATCCCTTTCGAAGATCCATGGGGTTGCATCCAGCAGCTACGTTCTTGACAGACTCAGTGAAGATGGCTCTGGCCAGAACAGTGGCAGAGGTAGTACCATCACCAGCAGTCTCGTTGGTCTTGGAAGCAACCTCCTGCAGCAACTTGGCACCGAGGTTTTCAAACTTGTCCTCCAGAACGATGCTTCGAGCAACAGTTACACCATCCTTGGTGATCTTGGGTGATCCAAACGACTGTTCAATAAGAACGTTTCGACCCTTGGGTCCCAATGTCACAGAAACAGCTCGAGCCAAAGTCTCAACACCCTTGAGCAAAGCAGCTCGGCCCTCAACACCGAACTTGAGTTCCTTGTGGCCAAAATTTCGCACCGAGACTCTGGAGCCTCGGGTAGCGACTGAGGAGCCCGATCTAACGGCAGAACTAGCAGTAAGTCTTTGCATTGTAATCAATCGTGTGCAAACAGACAATCAATTAAGTATCCAAAAATTCAGTTCCGCGGGTGTGGAGTAGAAATCCCAGTTATATAAACTTGCGGGGTGGGAGAGGAAAAGTGAAAAATTGCGATAGAAATAGCTAGAAGATTGGTGGGGCGGAACATGCACGGGAGGGTGAATGAATACCACTAACTCCATCACCAAACTCATATAAACATAAAACTTGCACCGCTCAATCTACAATAAAGCACAGGACCAACCGACTGCGATGGACAGCTCGCTCAATGGATTTCCCACAATTCAGGGAATATTCTACGCAGCTTTCCACCCCACCGAAGGTTCCAAAGTATATAATCAGGTACCATCTGGATCAATTGTCCCTGCATTCGAAAGTAAGGATTCGTCTGCTTTGCCGGAGTTTTTGTTTGATTTCAATACTGTCAAAAATTACATCATTCCGAAGCCGCCGCTGTGCAACAAGCTGGTGAGCCTCAAGGTGGGAAATCGCAGGCTATGCGGATACCCAGTGCACATCAAGGGAGACGAATATCTGCGTAACTTCTTTGTTTTCAACTTCGTCTTCGTGTTCGATGTGGGTTCTGATATCGGCTTGTATGAAATGTCTATCAGACGCCTGGCCCGAATGTTCATGGCTCTTGAAGAACAATCAAAGTTCCTATCTCAGCATCGTCCGGTAGCTTTCATCGACAACATCATAGCCCAGATATACCAGGATCTGAACAACTACTCTGAGTGCATGATTGCTCTGGATGAAAGCAATTCCGTCAATATCAAACTGTTTCCAATGTTTCCGCCTCCTCCTACTCCGGAATCTTACGATGTTCCCATATCAACTGTCAATCTCCAGAATCTCATTGACGAAAACTGGGACCCCACAATGGAGAAAATTATCCCTTACATCGACGGTGTCAATTCTATTAGACGAATTGCCGATCTAGGAGATGCGGATTATAACCTCACTTTGCAATGTATTCGGCACTTGATTCATTATCGGTGTATTGTGATGGTGGATTTGTTTCAGTTCTCAATCATATATGCTCCCACGTCTGATATTTCTTTGTTCCTCTCCGATATCAACATGTTTCTCGAATGCCAGGCCTATGTATTTTCTCCGCCTCCTAAATGGAACAGAGCCTTGTCTCATCTCACAGGTACTAGCTCAGCAGCATTTCCCAGCTCAACTAGCCAAAGCTCGGGCACTTCGATGCCCGCCAGAAGGGCCTCATCCTCTCACGGAACTTCTGGTCCTTCTAATATTGAATCTGGTCCTTCCGCTCCAATAACCATTGCCAATTCGCATAAGAGCAGCTCCTCCATGGTTTCGTCGTCTGCGTCATCTCTCTCGACGATGAAATCTGCTAGAAGGCTGAACAGTTTACTCCCTACCCATGCCACTCTTTTCCATCTGTATAAGTCCTTAAACCAAGGTCAGACAGTGCGTGAATGGGTTAAGGAGAACAAGAAACACTTGAGTTGCATCGACATTCGGCGATTTATTTCCTTTGGTGTGATCAAGGGGATCATCTACAGAGTCCATTCTTATCCTATTTTGGACCTTTCAAGAGGAAGGAGAGGACTTCACGATGGACTTCATCATCGAGCTTCCAGTACAACTGGTGTTGGCTCAGCTGTCAAACAGTATATCCATGGGAACGATAGTGAGATCGCTATGGATAATTACTTCCAAGATATCATCAAGCACCCCAAGCATTTCGACTGCCTATGTACAGAGCTGCGACTTCCCAAGGAAGAAGTTGAGGAACTTCTAAAACTAAGGGGTGATTGGACGGTAGTGAATGCCTAGATCGTAATTATTTGCATATATATTATTTATTCACGAAATGTATCAATAGCATTATCCCTCGCTAAAGGTGCAAAGCATACATCAACACATCGTATCGGTCTTGCTCTTGAGCCTTATATTAAGTAATGCTTCGTTTAGTTTCCCATCCTTGTATGCCCGCTTCAACCGTCGAACTTCATCATCAGTCAAACGTCTACCAACCCGATCCTCCAGCTCCCTCGTTGAAATTTTACTTGTATTTAGAGTTGACAACTTTGAGATATACCTATTCTGGGCTTGAATCCGCAGAGTGAATGCAGAAAGCCCGTCCTTTGTGTCACCGTCGCAGCGGATTGAGAAGCCCGATGTTGAATCATCGTCAGCCTGGATAGATAAATAAGAGCCAGTGGCAGTCTTGATAAACCACTTGCCGTCAGAAACACTCAAGTTGAAAGTTTCAGAGGATCCGATCGCAGAAGATTTAACATCTACTGATCCGCTCGCACTAAGGTAGTTGCCGGTAGATGATTTGAAAGCAAAATGATTGGAAGCATCCTGGCCAAACGAAAGTGGAGTCAAAACAAATACCTGCTGGACGCTGTTCGGTTCTACCGTATCAATAGCAGTTTCCTTGTCAGTCAAAATATCCAGATCCGTAGATACGAATGCTTTTCCTTCGAGATCTGCACAAATACAACATATTTCTGTATCTGTTTCAAAGGCAAGCACAACCGGGCCCTTCAGATCCTCCTTCCTAGAAGCTGAGACCCAGCCTTCTTGTGGTTTTTCGGTAGAAACTACTTTAGCATTCGGTCTTATTTTGTCTCCAGCTTTATTTGAGGATTTATGCTTAGGACGTTTAGAGTCGCCTTTGAACTTCAGTGCTGAGACCATTGTTGATTGAGTCTGAAAGTTCGCAACTTGTGAGGCTGCAAAACTATAAAGATGCGGAGATGCGGATAAGTCAAAGCTGGGGGGGCCGGAAATTGCAAGAACAACAAGTCGTACTACATATATTTCGGCAGAAAACAAGGTGAGTGAGTAGGTAGAGTCAGATAATTGTGAAATGGTGAAAAAGTGCCATGGCTGATATTTGGTCTGAAAGAACTGCTGAGTTGATAGTTACCTCGATCTCAACCCCAAAAATGGTACAA
This sequence comes from Zygoascus biomembranicola, assembly GCA_030556875.1. Lineage (NCBI taxonomy): Eukaryota > Fungi > Ascomycota > Dipodascomycetes > Dipodascales > Trichomonascaceae > Zygoascus > Zygoascus biomembranicola. The sequence goes on from JAKTUV010000014.1 coordinate 234,777, forward strand.
TAAACGAGAAAAAAGAATTTAAAACATATGCCAGATTTGCACAGACTCAAGTTACAGTTAGCATATCATTGACTCTATATGCTTACGTCTGGGGTTGTCCAAAGAGCTGTGATTGCAAGACTCAAAGCTCATATGAATGTAAATTAAGCTGTGTATAACTATAAACTATACAGTAGACCGCTACCAAATCATCATATTTCAACAAACTTCATCAGTACCACAGCCTGAAAAGATAATATATTTAACATTCAAGATAGCTCATAGTACCTCTGTATCTCTGCATCCAGCTTTTCTACTCGCAAATTAGGCACTTTGGGGCCAAGCGTCGGAGTGCCAGAGGGAGAAGCCAGTAGGCTCACATTCAGTCGGAAATTTGCGTTTGCATCCTTCAACACGTTCTCTCGAATAAGATCGTATATACCGGTAGCCAGTAAATTCACACTGGGGTCATTGTGCTCTTTGGCTGCATCAGGCAGAATAATGTCGGCATACTGCCTGGTCGGAAGAACATATTTAGCCAGTTCTGGTCTTGCATTGGCAAGATAGTTGGCAAGAATTGGCTCTAGTTTACAAGAATCACCCCCCGTGTCTCGTAATATCCATCTTGAGAGTCGCACATCCGAATCTCCGTCGATAAATACTTTCATGTCGGCCATATTTCGGAGCTTTTCGTCGTACAATGCATATTTCCCATAGGCAACCAACACCCTAGGCGTTGCCTGATACACTCCAAGAGACTCAAAATGGTCTTTCATCTTGACAAAATCATATCCTTTAGGATCAAATTCATGCTCTCGACTATCGGGGACCCGAAAATCATCTAGACAAACGACGCTGATAGCTATAGGGCAACCTGGTGAAGCCATGCTTAAGGAATGTAAATTGATCTTGACATTTTCCGATAATGTCTTTTTGCCGCTGGAGTGTCCCCCACCTATCAGCAGAATCCAGCTGTATCCTGCCGGCATTGTTGGATCTGGATGTTCGGATGATGCTCTCCTTAGATACAAAGCGTAACACCAGCCTCACATACAATTTAACTTTTCAAATAATTTCCAACATGCCAGACTTCGACAGGGACGCCGACGATGAGCTCGAATTCAACTCTTCTGATCAGGTTGAAATTTATCCTACCTTTGAGAGCATGAAGCTAAAGGAAAACCTTCTCAGAGGTATCTATGCCTATGGGTTTGAAGCTCCTTCTGCTATTCAGTCTCGGGCTATCACCCAGATCATCAGCGGAAGAGACACCATAGCACAGGCCCAGAGTGGTACAGGTAAAACCGGAACTTTTTCTATAGGTATGCTACAAGCTATCAATACCAATAAAAGAGAACCCCAGGCTATCGTGCTGAGTCCCACCCGAGAACTCGCAGTTCAGATCCAACAGGTAATCATGGCCCTGGGAGACTATCTAAATGTCCAATGCCATGCCTGTATCGGAGGAACAAAGCTTTCTGATGACATTAAAAAGCTAAATCAGGGCTTGCATATTGTGTCTGGTACTCCTGGAAGAGTCCTTGATATGATCAAACGGAGACATCTTCAAATGCGAAATATCAAAATGCTCATTCTAGACGAAGCAGACACTTTACTGGAGACCGGCTTCCAGGATCAAATTTATGAGGTGTACCGATTCCTGCCCACTGATGCACAGGTAGTAGTAGTTTCTGCAACTCTCCCTCGAGATGTGCTTTCTATGACCAACAAATTCATGACAGATCCTGTCCGGATTCTTGTCAAGCGAGACGAGCTCACTCTCGATGGATTAAAACAGTTTTTCATCAAGGTTGAAAAAGAAGAGTGGAAATTTGATACGCTATGCGACCTGTATGACACTCTAACTATCACTCAGGCAGTCATTTTCTGCAATACCAAGCGAAAGGTCGACTGGCTGGCTTCTGAAATGAAACAGCAGAACTTTACTGTTGTCAGCATGCATGCAGACATGAGTCAACAGGATAGAAACTCAATTATGAAAGAGTTTCGCCAGGGAAACTCTCGAGTTCTTATCTCGACGGATGTTTGGGCTAGAGGCATCGATGTCCAGCAAGTATCTTTGGTAATCAACTACGATCTGCCTACAGACCGAGAAAACTATATCCACCGTATTGGTAGATCTGGAAGATTTGGTAGAAAGGGCGCTGCTATTAACTTTGTCACCAACGACGAAGTGCAGGCTCTTCACGACATCGAACAGTATTACAGCACTCAGATTGATGAAATGCCGGTTAATATTAATGAGATGCTGTAACTGAGCTGTATATTATTTGCAATGAATTTTTCCATATAAAATAGCTATGTATCTGTCTTCTTTAATTTATTCTCGCTATTTCCAAAAGAGGATCCCTGTTTCGGTCCAGTGCACGGCTGACTGCGGTTGTTGTCATGGCTACCGACATAAATAAACAATCCCATCAACCTCTCTACCACCAGCCCCGAAGAACTAAAACATATGGTACGGCCAGGAATTTCATCTGGGACTTCAAGACCTGTCAGAGGGAGGGCAGCTCGGCCTTCTGCAGCTCCTGTAAGTCGAGTTCCGCCGTCTCGCTCCGGATCTGTTCTCAGCCACTGTGGTGAAGCCGTAGAAGAAGACGATGGCAGCAATAGCAGCACACCTGGCTCGAATATTCGAGTAATAGTCAGATGCAGAGGAAGGAATGACCGCGAGATTAAAGCAAAATCTGCGGTTGTGGCCGATACTTCATTGTCTAAGACCGAAATTAGTATTAGAACCAGTGAGGATCAAAACACGAACAAGGTCTTCTCGCTGGACCGTGTGTACGGCCCCGAAGCGGATCAGAGTATGATATTTGACGAAGTGGTTTCTCCAATAGTCGAAGACTGCCTAGCTGGTATGAATTGCACTGTTTTTGCTTATGGTCAAACCGGTACTGGCAAGACATATACAATGTCTGGAGATGATTCCCTCAATTATAACAGCTATTCCCACGATGCAGGAATAATTCCTCGGGTATTATTTCAGCTTTTTAACTCCCTTGAGCTAAGAGGTAACGATCATATTGTTACTTGCTCATTTGTTGAACTTTACAATGAAGAGCTGCGTGATCTCTTCAGCGAGGATAACTCCAAGAAAGTGAGAATCTTCGATGACCAGGCGAAGAAATCTGTTACAATTAGCGGTCTGGATGAACTCTGCATAAACACTGCTGTCTCAGGACTCAAATGCTTGCAGGATGGCTTGCGAAAACGTCAAGTTGCTGCTACCAAGATGAATGATCTCTCAAGTCGATCTCACTCAATTTTTACTATTACCGTTGTGACCAACCAGAATAATGAATTCGCGTTGAAATCAAAGATAAACCTAGTGGATTTAGCTGGTTCCGAAAATATTGGTAAAAGTGGAGCAGAGAATAAACGAGCTAGAGAAGCAGGAATGATAAATCAAAGTCTGCTAACACTTGGTCGAGTGATAAACTCTCTGGTTGATAAATCACCTCATATTCCTTATCGTGAATCGAAGCTGACCCGCCTACTTCAAGACTCCTTGGGCGGTAGAACCAAGACATGTATAATAGCTACCATCAGTCCGGCTCTGGTGAACATTGAAGAGACCTTGAGCACTCTAGAATACGCCAGTCGAGCAAAGAGTATCAAGAATAAGCCGCAAACCAACGCCTTTGGAGGCATGAAGACTACTTTGAAGGAATTCAGTTTAGAGATGGAGAAATTGCAGAACGATCTCACTGCAACTAGGAAGAAGAATGGAATCTACCTCGATGAAAATGGCTACAAAGAATTAATGGCTGAAAGTAGAAGTCAGCAAATTCTTGTCAAGGACCAGCAGAGAAAGTTGGATGCAGTCGAGGCGCAGCTGAAGGGATCACGAGATCAACAGGAGACCTTACGCCAGCAGCTACTCGATGCGACGAAGCAGCTCCAAGAATCAATCTCTGCATTATCTGACACACAGTCTTCCTTGAAGGAGACAAGCGCGAATCTTGAGAGGACGAAAGAAACTCTCAAGAAAGAATCCGCTCTACGCAGGGCCCATGCTAATACCGAAGGAGAGCTCCATTCAATTGGTGGAGCACTTATCAAGTCTCTTGAGCTTGCAGTTCAAGATATCGGAGAGTTGCATGACAAACTGAACCACTTTACTGAGTATAATTCAAATGCTGCAGTTATGGTCAGTAACGCGGTGGATACAGTGACCGGAAAAACTGAAGATATTCAGAAGCATATATTGAACTTCGATGAATTTGTTCGGCACCAGATGGGCGACGTTTTTAATGAGAGGTGGGAGTCTATTATGGGTAAGGAGCGTAACAGACTAAAGGATGCATCAAATTTACTGGAAGATAACTTGCGAAACGTGGAAGTTTTGGTGGACAATTTACTTGGCAGTCTTCAAGCTTCACAGAGCGGTTATGATCAGTTCCTTGACTCCGAGACGGGCAAAATACGGGCCTTACTGGTGCAGATGCTGAGTGAAGGATTACAACCCATTCGAAATTCGTCGCAAGAAATGATTGGCCGTCTTGATAGTAAAATCTCCGAAACAGAAGAACGATTGCATAGTCGCCTTTCAGAGACTATGACCAAGTTTGAAAGCATACAAGCGAGATACAAGATGCAGATAGAGTCACAGTTGGCCAATGCTGATGAGCAGGGACGAGAAATTGGAATACTGATCAAGGCAATAAACGAAAAGAACGCTGCGAAGGTAAGCCAGCTTGGAGATGTTCTGGCCAAAGAGGCTGCGGCTACCAATTCCCGGCGGCAGGCATTTGTTGCTTCTATCAACAAGGCTGTTGAAGAGTTCACGCGAACAGACCAAGAGAGTAACAATATGGCCATGGGACGAGTGAGCGAGATACTCAGGGCTGATACCGACTCCACTGCCCGATCTGAGAAGATCTTTAATACTCTTACAAAATCTGCTACCGATGGCAGGCGATTTTTGCAGAATGTGTCTGCTCCTACTGAGGAGCTGGAGAAGCTACTCGATCCGGCTAATGGCAGGCTCACAGATCTTAGCGAAATTCGCACAGCTGCCAACGATCTTGGAAATATCGGCTCATGCATAGAAGAAAACATTGTCTCTGCCAAGAATAATGCAGGAGAGTTGGATGGATTCATCCGGGCTGCAAGGGGCCATAACCAGACCACTCACCAGCAGTTGTCGGATAATGCCCGTCAGCTGAGCTCAAAGATTCAGAATTCATTTAATTTTCTCACCAACCATCTGGAAATGTTACAACAGGCGGGAGGAAATGAAGATATCAAGGGACTGTTTGATGGTGTGAGCACGAAATGGCACCTAGAGTCTGAAAGTGTCATACAAGCAGTAAGCGAGTTACAGGACTGTATGAAAAAGTACTCCGATGATGTCAGAAGTGGAGCTCAGAATTTGGAAGCTGATGGTATTCCAGAGAGGAGAATATATGAATTTTCACGGGTGCTTCCGCATACCGGCGAGAATGCACACTCCAGCCCAGTAAAGAGCCCAGTTAAGGGCTCTGTCCGCCAGCCTCTAGAAGATCTGGAAAACAGGACAAATACACCTCCAGAGGATATTGAAATTGGAGGTAAGAGAATGGAGATGAAGAATGTCCCTCAAATGATACCTAGAAAAAGGCGAGGATCAAATATAGTACTTCCTAGGGGCCAAAAGAGACACTTCTAGCTAGCCTATGCGCCGGCTGGTATTTCGGAAAGGAGTCTCCAACATGTTAAGGTTAATGACAGTAGAATAATGTGTAATGTAATAAATACGTGCTATGATATGTGTATGCAATAAGCAGACGATGCAACGGTAGCTGGCTTGAGAGAAGGCAGCAGATTAGTATGAGGGTATTTTTCCTTCGGGCTGGTTTTCAGACTTCAGTTGAGAGTAAATTTGTCTTAGCTGTTCATTTCTCGCCTGCAAAATACTAATAAGATCCGAAGGTGAGGGTTGTTGAGGGAGTCGAATGTTACTACTTGAACCGTCGATTGTAAGAACAGCAGTGCTCAGATCTTGATCCTGGCGTGTTGACGACCAGTTAGGCCCGGATGAACGAGCAGATGTAGTGACGTTGGTAATTTGCCAGTTTGGAGTAAACGACTGCGAACCAATGACATTCTCCCCTGAAGAGTCAAAGTCGACTACAATGCTCATCTCATCGGGATCTTGCTGGTCCAGCAGATCAACGGTGGGAGCAAAATCATCATCGTCGAACACATATCGAATTTCAGGATACAGAGCTCTATATGAAGGGTCTGTTCGACTATTTGGGGCATCTGCCGAGGAGGATGGCGGAGATTCAGGGATGAGATCTGAGTCCGGGGTATTTGTACCAAAGTCGGAATGATCTTTCACCACTACAAAAAATGGTAAGGAGGAATTCAACCACCGCGGAGGGTCAGCCGATCCGTCTTGCCGCGAGTCGTTCAGACTCATGCTGGCTGGCAGTTTTAAATTGTTTTCGGAAACTGATAAGAAATCTGTGGTTTGAAGAGAATGGGAGGGTTTCGTTTCGAGGGCTGGCTTTTACCCGTCTTGACTCATAAGAACACTTCACTTTTTCGCATCCACCAACCCACCACGACCAGATGCTTGACATTATTCAGTTCATAGAAGAAAAGGGCGGCAACCCCGAGGCCATTCGAAAGTCTCAAAAGGCCCGAGGTGATCCTGTTGAAATTGTCGACGAGATTATTGCAGAGTACAAGTCATGGACTAAGAGTAAGTTGTTATCTCCAAGCTCCAACCCACCAGCCAGTGATCTAACGAAAAATAGTTCGTTTCGAGCTTGACGAGCTGAACAAGCAGCAGAACAAGGTACAGAAGGCGATCGGACTGAAGTTCAAGGCCAAGGAAGATGCATCTGAGCTGCTCCAGGAAAAGGAAGCCATTGCCAAGTCCAAGGAGGAAACCATCCTCAAGGAGCAGGAAGCTGAAAAGCAGATGCGAGCAAAGGTGAACAATGTAGGAAACCTTGTCCATGAATCAGTTCCCATTTCTGATGATGAAGAGAATAACGAGCTTGTTCGAACGTGGGCACCCGAAGGTGTGACTGTCGACGAAACCAAGAGAGCCGCTCTTTCTCACCACGAGATTCTTACTCGAGTCGATGGATTTGATCCCGAGCGAGGTGCCAAGATTTCTGGACACCGGGGCTACTTTTTGAAGAACTACGGTGTTTTCCTGAACCAAGCTCTTATCAACTACGGATTGGACTTTTTGGCCAAGCGAGAGTATGTTCCTCTCCAGGCCCCTGTCATGATGAACAAGGACGTTATGGCTAAGACTGCCCAGCTGTCTGACTTTGACGAGGAGTTGTACAAGGTTATGGATGGCCAGGACGAGAAGTATCTTATTGCTACCTCTGAACAACCCATTTCAGCTTATCATTCAGGGGAGTGGTTTGAACAACCCCAAGAGCAGCTCCCCAAGCGATATGCAGGCTTCTCTTCCTGTTTCCGACGTGAGGCTGGATCTCACGGTAAGGATGCGTGGGGAATTTTCCGAGTTCACCAGTTTGAGAAGATTGAGCAGTTTTGCATCACTGAGCCGGAGAAGTCATGGGACGAGTTTGAGCGAATGGCTGGCATTGCAGAGGAGTTCTACCAGTCTCTGAACATCCCTTACAGACTTGTTGCTATAGTTTCTGGTGAATTGAACAATGCTGCTGCTAAGAAGTTTGACTTGGAAGCGTGGTTCCCATTCCAGGGAGAATACAAGGAGCTTGTATCGTGCTCCAACTGCACAGACTACCAGTCTCGAAACCTGGAGATTCGGTGCGGCGTCAAGCAGCAGAATGACCGAGAAAAGAAGTACGTTCACTGCCTCAACTCTACCTTGTGTGCCACTGAACGTGCCTTGTGCTGCATTCTGGAGAACTATCAGACCGAAGAGGGTCTGAGGATCCCCGAGGTTCTGCGAAAGTATATTCCTGGAGAACCTGAGCTGTTGCCGTATGTCAGGGAGCTTCCTAAAAACAGTACCTCCACTAAGGCCAAGAAGAATTAGAAGGCAACCTTGCTTACCCGATAGCTTAATATGTACCTAGTATGAGAAAATATTCAAAAAAATAATTTCTACGACACATTCAAGCCAACCAATGAAAAATAGTGTAATAATACAAAAGAATTACCTGAATCAGTCTACTGCCAACATCAAAAAAAATTATTACATCCACCGATTCTTTTTGGGTTTTTCCTATGCAAACATGTAGCAAAGGTACTTTCGATGACCCCCCAATTTCGCCCGCATTTGGCCGTGCACACGATCGATTAGATACAACTGAAACGTGAAGGAGGGGCGGCTTTGCCGTACAATGGGGGTGGTAATCTTAATTAATTGAGTTCAACCAACAAGCAAAATAACGCGAGAACCCTTTTGTCTGCGGCGAAAAAACTATCAGAGCAGAAACAAAGGAGCAGAATATCCAAGATCAAGGCTACTTTCCCAGATATCTTGCCTTGTTCAAGTGGCTGCCCTGCTGAGCTGCGCAGAAAATTTTTCCCTTCATCCCTTATCTATTGCGTAGCCCGGTGGCTTATGATAGCATAGAAAAACCACGTGCATAGAGTTGCCCCCATATGGTGTGGCGCCGAAAGTATCAGCTTCCAAGTACCGTCTCATTGCTTCACTCAACGAAACATCATACACATACCTTAGTGTTTCTGTACAGCACCGCAACTTGCAGAGCGCAAATATATATATATCTGGCTACCCCTGCTCGCACCCTTTTTTAGAATGAACATACGTACGGATACGGTTCTTATTGACGAAGCCGGCATGGACCTGGGAGCGCTCAAAGGCGGTTTTCTGGCTGCAGGACTGGCTAATCCAAACATCAGTACCAACGGAACGCAAACTGGCGAGCTCTCATACGGCCATTTGTCTTTTCTGACTTTACAGGCAGTTACCCAGACCATTATCATCTGCTTTGCTGGCTTCGTGGTTGCCCGAACTAAAATTCTGACCCCCGATGTTCAGAAGCATATCTCGACCCTAAATGTGCAGCTGCTGACCCCGGCTCTTATTTTCACAAAACTTGCATCTTCGCTGTCTCTGTCTGCTCTGGTGGATATTGCAGTGATACCCGTTTTATTTGTCATCACCACTGGTATTTCTCTCAGCTGTGCGAGAGTTGTTTCCCGGCTTCTGCGTTTCGACCAGGCTGAGTCCAATTTCGTCTCGGCTATGGCGGTGTTTGGCAACTCAAACTCTCTACCGGTGTCGCTCACCGTCAGCCTGGCCTACACCCTTCCGAATCTCATGTGGCCAGACATTGAAAATGATAACCAGGATGATGTTGCATCTCGAGGAATTCTCTATCTGCTTATTTTCCAGCAGTTGGGTCAGATTGTCCGATGGTCGTGGGGTTATAATACTCTCCTGGCTAAGCAGGCCCCCAAGAAATCAACCACTTCGTCAGACTTTGACGAAGAGTCTCGGCCATCGGCCGAGGAACTGAGAGATACCTCTAATGATCAGTTCATTATTGGCGAAGAGCCAGAAGCTGACGGATCTCATGATGACGATGATGATCGTGTTAAGCTTCTTCGTGCCAGATCTCCCGAAACAAGACCCGTCTTGTCTGAGGTCTCTTCGATATCAACAGTGGTAACCGATGAAGCACCTTTGCATCAAAAACTACGAGTCTCCTTGAAGAGGTGGTATGGTGCATTCATGAGCTTCATGAACCCACCTCTTTGGTCTATGCTTATTGCTATTGCAGTTGCTTCTGTCCCCCCTGTAAAGCATGAGATTTTTGAAAGCCAGGGATTCATCCAAAATACTCTCACCAAAGCTATTCAGCAGGTTGGTGGCATGGCCATCCCGATGATACTTCTGGTGCTCGGTTCGAACTTGGCCCCTAACGAGCAGTGCGCTCCAGCCTCACCTCGTTACAAGAGTATCGTCTTTGCATCTCTGCTTTGCAGAATGGTTCTGCCTGCATTTTTCCTCCTTCCCATCATTGCTTTTTCAGTAAAGTATCTCAAGATCTCTATCCTTGACGATCCCATCTTTCTGGTCGTTGCTTTCATTTTAACTGTCTCTCCACCGGCTATTCAGCTCTCGCAAATCTGCCAGCTTAATGAGTTTTTCGAGAAGGAGATGGCAGGAGTGCTCTTCTGGGGTTATGTTATTCTTACGCTCCCGTCCACCATTTTCATCGTTGTATCTAGCTTGGAGGTACTTGAATGGGCCGGTGTGGCAAGTCACTAAAACACTCTCTTACTAGTATATATATATAGTCGTACATGCATTAAGTACCTAAAATTTCACTGGATGTAATGTCGAACCCGCGATTGATTCCCATCGTAATTTTTAACGAGAGAATGCAAGATACTCGTTACCGAACACTAGAAGAAATGATCCACCACAATTGTCCAAGAAAAATATAGTAAAAGATATCGATCTCATTTAATACCGGGTGCGAAACATCCCATTAAATACCGGGTGCGAAACATCCCATTAGAGCAAAAATAATAGGTCGCACCCGGATTCGAACCGGGGTCGCCAGAATCAGAATCTGGAGTGATAACCGACTACACTATGCAACCAATTTTTTGGAAAACGCTCTCAGCAGCCATACTTACAGAAAAGTGTGACAAAATGTATACCGATTTTTTGGCCGTTTCTCGCAGCAATGGGGGCATAACTGATTAACAGAAAATTGGGGAGCAAGAATAATCAGAATATTGATGTTGGCGGATGAAAATCACGGTAACAGTCACCTAAAAATCGGAGCTATATTTGCTTTTTCTGGCAGAAGCCCTATATATGGCGGCCAGCAAAATTTGCGAAAAATTGCCAGCTTAGCTTAGGGGTAGAGCGTCTCGCTCGTAACGAGAAGGTCAGCGGTTCGATTCCGCTAGCTGGCAGATTTTTTAGCTGCCGAACTTAAATGTTTTTTTTGGTGTATCTTCATCAAAATCTTTCTATTCGTAATAATAAATTAAGTCAAATCTAGCTTTCTATAACTATGCTATTTTATTGTTCAAACCCATTGACTGGATCAAGTGGAGAGCTTGCGTTCAGATCAAGCAAAAAGGAAAAACATCAAGGTAATAGACGCAGCAACCATAGTCCACGAAGAAGGCGAGAAAAAGGCAGCACCATTATCCGCCGCTAGTGTTTCCTCATATTCATCAGTTGTGGAGTTAGGGAGCCATGAGTAAAGTGTTGATGCAGTGATGGTACTGTCGATCGAGGTGTCGTTACTCATGAAAACACTAACGGTTCCGTTCGAATCAAAAACCACACCGCCAATCATCTCAGCACCAGGAGTACGTGCAATATATGCTTCAGCCATACTACCTGTAGACAGATAATCTGTTTGCTGATATGTGTGAAGCGTAGAGAAGAAACGATTCGCATCGGTAGAGTTCATGACTTCGAAGATATCGAATTCACCACAGCCCGACTCCCAGCATGAGCAATTGCTGTTTGAAGGATACTGACCAGTTCTGGGGATATGGGCATTCAAAAGCCAAATTGCCGGCAAGTTCAAATATGCGTCACCATTAGCTGAAACGGCAGTAGATGAAGTTGTTTTGTCCGTAGGGGCCTTGAATCGGAACAGGAACATCTTAGTGATGCCATAGAAGCCGTGGTAGGCCGGAACACCGTCTCGGTACACACCGCAGTCTTTCTTGGTGCCTGATGCCTCGCATTCTATAGAGGAGAAAATCGAGAATTCGTAATTGGAAGGAATCGTAATATTTTCACCCAGGATAGTAGAATTTGTTGTAGAATTCAGACCATTAGCACTGGCATACGTAAGTCCCATGCCGAGACATGTGGAGTTGTCGCCCTGAAGATTCGTAAAGGTGACATTGGTAGCAGTCTGAGAGGACGACTCATAGTAGGCTAACCTACTCCAATTACTAGTTGAACTTTGGCCTTCAAGCAAGAAATCGCTGGCAACATAGTAGCCGAACTCCAAGAGTTCTATGGGACCTCTCAAATGTACTGATAGCTCCTCGTTAAGAGGTGCATTTTTTCCCGAGAAGGTTGTCTTCGACGATGAGATAGCACAAGTACAGGAATCAGTGTCTGCATCGGTGATAGATTCGACAAGTTTATAATAGCCCGAAAATCCAAGATTTTCAAATGTTATAACATCATACTCCGAGGAGTAGTCGTCCTCCGAAGAGGTCGAAGTAGTCGAAGTACTTTGACCACCGCTGGAAGCAGCAGGTTGGGCTGCGGACTGCACGGCAGAGGATTGGCCCGAGTTAGATTGGCCGGAATCAGATTGGCCTCCTTGAGCCTGAGCGGAAGCCACGGAAAGTATGCTGGCAGCGGCCAGGGAAAATATCAACGACCTCATTTTTCAGAAATTGTGTAAATATGTTAGCAATATTTTTGTGAAACTGAAAAGATTTGTTGAGGACAAGGGGCTGACGCAGCTATATATCGCGCGAAAACAGGTTGTTGTAAACAGGGCGAAGTCAAATTCTGGTATGGCAGTAGAAAAAAAAAGGACGCGCAACTGTCTACGTGGGCGACAAACCAGCACTGCACTGCCAGGCAAGAGAGCTTACTTCATCACATTGGAGAGGTTACCATTTGGTTTAAAGGTTTCTTTAGGATTTGGCAACCTCGCTTACGCACTTTAATATAACAGGCGATATCTGATAACGCTGTGTAGTTAATACACAGCATTATTGTGTGACCGTTGGAAAGGGGAAAGAATCTCAGTACTAACGTAAGCAAAACATTTGCTCCCGAGATCTAAGAAGTTCGGGTGTTCCATCCACATTCCATGCATTGCTTTGGGGGCTTATATAGTACAACTTGCTCAGGTACTAAGGCGTAGTCCCAGCCTCATTTGAACCCACACCAACCGCATCTGAAAATGATCCCCCTCGAGCATCAATGTGAGCAAAAAAGGCACTCTGTCATGTAGATATATTGTATAGGGTTGAGCCACCGGGGCACTGTGTTCCTACCCACAACACGTTTTTAGTCACAATGTGGCATGGCTGATATGCAGTCGAAGCAATCTGCATCAGATCGGCCAGCCGTACATCCTAGAACGGAAATATGGAGGAATAATTCTGCAACCGTCCAACAGTAATGCATGAGATCTAGAAAGGGGACCTTTTGGGTTATCATCTAGCCGCATTATCACATGCGGAGCAACTGAGCGTCGGTACGGGTTGCTAGCGCACGATGAAGTAAAAATAATATGCAGCTGTGAGATGGACGATTGTGCTCGTAGCATGGAACTGCATAATAGGCCAGTGTAGGCGCAGACCCACATAGATAACAATGCAAAGAAATCGTGCCTTGCTTGTATTGTATTAACACAATATAACCTGCGAGGGGTTTGCTTCAACCGGTCAACACAGGGACTATCTAATCTTAAATTCTCGCTTCGTTACCACCATTTAGGCAGACGCAGGTAGTTAATACCCCTGAAATTTATTCCGTATGGCTTGTGAGACAACGACAGCCCAGTATATTTCCATAAGCAAAAGCTACTTGCCGATCCAATGCATCATACATTTGTCTGTTAGGTGTAAAGGAGCTTATTATTTGTGATCAGCATTGAGTTTGCTATTCTGGAACCCCATGCACGCTCTGCTTCGCTACAGCTTGGTTGATCCACCCTTACCCATCCGTCTTAATAGTTCAAAAACATCACGCCACTACTAACCTTTTTGGAGAAACCTATATTGTTGACTGCCAATCGAAATTTAAACTCTAAAACAGACCCCATGTACTGAGCCGGCGGGACCTGTTATCAGAGCCGAGGCTGCGCTTAAAGGCCCGAAAAGAATTTTTAACTTTGAGGTATCCACTCAATCGGAGAAGCGATTGGCAGCAAAACGTCAAGGGTAGATTTGAGTTATTCTTGGCTTGAATTGAATAATTATCTGGTCATTTGTGATTTCAAAACGAATTTCATATCCGTTCTGTGGCCGAGCCCACAAATCTCCCGTATTCCATTGTATTACCGGCAACCTGTCCCACTTAGGCTTAGCGCCCGCTTTACCGTAGATGCCGACGGCGTATGACGTTCTGGGAACCGTAATGGGGGCTCGTTCAAGGGTCTGCAGCAGGTATGAGAGCCTCTGTTGGTGCTTTGTTTTGTGTGTTTGGCATGCTTTTTCCTGAAGTGCTCGCGTATCACTCGTAGCACTCCCGCAGGTTTGTTTCCAAAGTAAGATTCCTTCCGGATGATTGACACGTCGCGCTTGCCCATCAATCTGTGGTAAATCTGTGTTTCCTCCCCGAGATCGGCAACGATTCTGCGGACTAGAACACGAGTGTAATCATGTGGAAACCAACGCTACACAGAAATGGCCACAATGGTGTCAATCTAGTGACAGATGGAAACACCATTTATTATTATTATTACCTCGAGCCGTGCTCTGTTGACATGCCGGCATTCTTTGTCTTGTGTTCAACTGCTGCTTTGTACACAAAAGCCTTACGACATAAATGCAGGGAGAAGGTTTGGGGGCTGAACTAGGATTGCATACGCACTAGTAACCATCAGATCGAAACGATTCTTTTTTGGGGAATACACCCTGCGGGCGTCGACCCCGTCTTTCGAATAAATTAGGTTAGAAGTTTTTCCCGGTCCCTGTACAATTGCTGGCTGACTCTTCCCGGACAGAACCCAAGGTCGTAAAAAAACAAGATTTTTGGGGGTTGGGAAAATTGCTTTTTGGCGCGATCTACATCTACCACAAATTGCTTTTCACTCACGACCTTTTTTCGGCTTACTTTATAGGCCCCAAAAAATGCGAACTTAAGCATCCCACAACAGATAAAAGTACCGAAGACATTGTGGCCCATAGAGCACAGGCCCTCTTGCTTTTTTCTAGGTTCCGCAGTGGCGTGGAAGTTCCCTTCCCCAGTTCTCCACATATTTATATTCCACTGCATCCAAATCACACTGTGTGCTAAAGGGAGCTAATCCATTTTGGGGGTGAAATAATAGCTTTACGCTGATTGTAAACTATCTCCACTCAGGTATACCAGGGTCCGCAAATCGTAAACCAATTATTTTCTGCGGTCAACTCAAAAGTAATTAGAGTTTTCTTTTCAATTTCTCGTCTCTGCCTGAATGACCTAGCTGCCCTTCGCTGACCTAGCATGTACCAACCTTCTTTGAAACTAACCTGAACATCGAGCACCCACTGCGCGAGTCAACAAACCACTTTGCCAACGCCCAACATCAAGCACTTAAATACAAGAAAAATTCAAGTGCTGCTCCCTTGTCTCCTTTCGCATGTTACCTACTAATATTTCTCCTCAGAATAAGTCCCCTCGGCTCTATTCCCTGCCCCAGATAGCTCCATCTCCGCACGGACCCTCAAATGCCTCTGGCAATATGAACAACACCACAATAGATCCTGCACCTTATACTTCTAATATTTCAAGGCAACATGGAAGTCCTGTAGTCCTGCCTCTTCCTTCTATTTATCCTCCTTCAGCTGCTGTTCCTTCTTCTGCTCCATATGAAAATCTCCCCAGTTTATCGGCCCAACAGCCTCAATCTTATCCACCCTCACGGTCTTACCAACAATATCCTCCTCTGTATGGAGGCCCTTACTCTACACCTGTACAGAATAGCAGCAATGTTAGTCAGCCTCCCGAAAATTTGAATAGTTCTGCTAGTGCAACCCCTTATGGTCGGACTGTGTCTCCCGGGTCTGCTGCATCTGCTGCAGCTGCCTCCACCACCTACATTGCAGTTAATGCTGTCGACCCGCCGCTGAAAACCGAGGATGGTAAATATCAGTGTAGGGTATGTGGACGTCTCTACGCTCAGTTAAAGCATCTTAAACGACACGCAATTATGCATAGCGGAATTACACCTTATGGCTGCGAGTGGTGCAAAAAAAGGTTTACCAGGCCTGATATCTGCAAACGTCATATGTCTACTTGTCCTGTAAAAAAACACGTTTTTGAAAAGCTTTGCAATCCTGTGAGTGCAGATTCGCAGCAGAAAGGAGCTCTGCCTGCTTTTCAACTAGAGACGTCCCCTGGCTCTTTCCCTCAGAGTGGGATTTCTACCCCAGTGGAAAACACATACTCTTCCTACCCATCAACTGCATACGACGTGTACAAGTACATGCCTGCTACTACCGGGTATATGGTACCCAGTAGTCATCACACTCCTAAAGGAATTCCGGTTGCCGCTCCTACACCGATGGCTGAGCAGAGCAGCGACTACATGGCTACATCCAAAATATACAACCCCCCGCAGCCCTATTATTACTACGGCTTGAATAGTAGCGGTATTCCAGCAGGATATGCACCTCATGCTACAGCCCTTGGTCCCTATCCGCCAGCAACACTGTTGACTCCAGTATCTGCACCGGCCACTCTCATGGGACCGCAAAGGTCACCACACGGAACAGGTCCAGGCATGGAGGTTTTTCTAAATAGATAGCCTGGTGTGCTTATCTATATTTTTTCTTGTTTTCCGTGGTTTTGTGAATACTTTTTATGGCATCTTTAAAACTACCAGGCGGTCTGTCCTAGTGGCAGCTGCGGTCTATATGGCTCGACTCTCATCGTGTTTGGCCGGTCTAAAATATATTATCACACGCTCTACACCTAACCAGTAAATCTGTAGCATTGTAGGTAAATTGAATTGTCATGACTCTACATATTAAGCTATGTATCTTCTTCTTCCTTTGCCAGAGGGGTGTAGCAACCATCTTTACTCTCGGTGCTCGCTCTGCGCCGGAGATTTCATAATCTCGTTGTAAATGAGTTTCTTGAGTTCTTCTACACTGAGCTCGTCCTTGCGTCTATCAAAATCGAAAAATTCTTCGGGAATGGGCGGAGCTGTAGGCTCATCGTCAGGGTCATGGTAGGGCTCTAAGTAGGGGTGTTTAAGAGCCTCCTCCACAGTGATACGCTTGGCAGGGTTGAATGTCAACATTTTATCCAGCAGGTCAATGGCCAGTAGATTGGCATTCGGAAATAGGGATCGGAAAAGAGTTCGCTTCTTGAACGGAAGAGCTCTGATATACTCTCTTGCTCTTCGGGACTTGATAGCATAATAATCTTCCATTGTTGGAGTTCCCAAGACATCTAAAATAAGTGTCAGCTGGTCATGATAGTCCTTTCCTGGGAAAAGCGGCCTACCCGACAGCATTTCAGCCAGAATGCAGCCAACGCTCCATACATCAATAGCCTTGGTATACTCCTGGAACGTAAGCATGATCTCAGGGGCTCTATACCACCTGGTAGCAACATACTCGGTCATAAAACCAAAATTATCGTCCGTGGAGGCGGCCGACCTGGCCAGTCCAAAATCGCATACCTTGAGATCACAATTCGCGTTGAGCAACAAATTCGACGGCTTGAGGTCCCGATGCAGCACATTTGCGGAATGCATGGCCTTTAGAGCACGTAGAGTCTGATAAATAAAATATTGACAGTGGTCATCTGATAGGGTTTGGGTCCGGATCACTCGATGCAGGTCCGTTTCCATCAGCTCCTGGATGAGGTACACCTCATGGAATGATTCCAGGGAAAGTGGCCGCTGGATATCAAGAATGGAGATGATATTTTCGTGATTGAAATACCGTAAAAGCTTGATTTCACGTAGGGTTCGTAGACAGAACATTGACCTATCGAAAGGAGTGATCTTCTTTATGGCAACCTTTTGTCCGGACGGAGTGTGAACAGCAGAACAAACAATTCCGTATGCGCCTTCTCCAACAACGTCCTGAATGTGGTAGTGTTCAGAGACATTGAAAGAGATTCTGCGGGGTTCGGTATGACGGGACATTCTATTCTTTTGGCCTTCTAGAATTGTATCGTTTTTGCCAGAGTGGGCTTGGCTTCCAGCAGATGGAGGGATGATCTGGCAGAGTTCAAGTGTGTAGTTACAGAAGGACCAAGAAAAGAGAGCAGTAAGAACACAATGAACTCGGTGCTGGCTCGTAAATTATGCTACCTATTGGTATATGGCTGGTGTTGGCACAGTATACGTGCTCGAGGGGTGGTGAAGCGGAGTGGAACGTGTGGAATAGAAATGAGGAGGAACAGCAGCACGCAGGGAAAATGCTAAGCAAGGAACACACAACAGCCGAGCCAAAATATCAACAAAAAAAATCCGTACCAAGGAAGCAGAAAATCGAGCTAAAATCCAATTGTCCCTTGGAGTTTTCTATTATTCTCTGGCTTGCCGGTTGGTGGATTTGTGTGGTTTTGGCCGGTTAATATAGCTGCTGTGGCTTTTTTATGCCTAACTTGAAACATAGGGCCTCATATTGGATCGATCCTCACGAAACGTATGTATGTGGCATTACGGGAAATGATTTGCACGTAAGCCATATCTGGAGGATCTTATGGGACGGCAGATGCAGCATAGTGTGCATTTAGGCTGAAATCTGCGCCAAGGTCTGTCCGGTTCCTGGATTCTCAAGCCCATCTCATGGGGTAATATCCCAGGGGTTGTTGAAGCGAGCGGCACCGGCCACCAGTACTAATACAACAACATCCTAATAGAGTTGGGTGATACATGAATTATTGACACTAAACGTTTGACAATAATATCTTACATTGTTTGTGCAGCTCTAGCTCAGGTAGATAACCGCTTGGGTTTACGAGTAAGCTACAATGATTTTACGGTATCGCATGGAGCATGATGAAAATCACACATATTACATTTGCATGCTACACATGATTAAAAACAATTTTTTGGGGGTTAATGATCCAACAAAAACAAACCGCTTAGGACAAAGCAGTCAGAATGTCAGAGTCACCAGCGTCCAAAATAGAAAGAACACCAACTCGGAAGAGCTTACCACAAGCGGTACCAAGCTCATTGTTACCACCCTGGAAGTGGTGAACATTGGTCTTGGCCAACATGGCGTAATACTCAAGCTCAGACTTTCGCAAGGGAGGAGTGTTACCAGCAATGATAACCAACTTGGCCTTGCCCTGTCGGAGAGACTTGAGAGTGCTCTTGTATCCCAAGGTGTACTTACCACTCTTGATAGTGAGGGCAAGACGGGAGTTGATAGATTCTTGGTTCTTCTTTGATTTAGGGGCCTAAAAGAAAACTGTTAATAATTGTTTACAGGGAGAGAAATCGTCTAGGAAATAATATATCATATATTAAGTCTATAACTTACCATCTCTGCGCTTTTTAGTTGCACTCCGGTTAAACTTTTTTTTTTTAACTTGGGTAAAGAAGGAAGAAATTTGTGATTAAATTTCACTACATGTTCGGAGGAGCATCGCGTGCCCAAATGTACCCGCATACGTGACTGCGTTTTTACCCACACACTCATGCCAAACCACTCAAGTTTTTCCTCTCCTCTTCCCACCATCGACACCACATCACAATGAAGATTGAAATCGACGCTTTTTCAGGCGGCAAGATCTACCCTGGCCGAGGACGACTCTTTGTCCGAGGTGACTCTAAAGTCTTCCGATTCGGCACCGCCAAGAGCGAGCGACTTTTCAAGCAGCGAAAGAACCCCAGACGAATCTCTTGGACCGTCCTCTATCGACGACACCACAAGAAGGGTCTCGCTGAGGAAGTTCACAAGAAGAAGGCTAGAAAGGCCATCAAGCACCAGCGAGCCATTGTTGGTGCTTCTATTGATGTCATCAAGGAGCGACGATCTATCCGACCCGAAGCACGACAGGCTGCTCGATCCCAGGCTATTCTTAAGGCCAAGGAGGAGAAGAAGGAGGCCGAGACCAAGAAGAAGGCTGACCGAGCTAAGAACCCCAAGGGACAGCAGAAGATTGTTTCCAAGCAGCAGTCCAAGGGCTTTTCTGCAAAGGTCCAGCCTACTTCTCGATAAAGGAGTTCTAGTATAATCATATAAAAAGATGATGAACTGTCTAGTCTAATCATATAAAAAGATAGCAATGAATGATCGCACTCAGCATGTAATGCGTTTCAGCTCTTTGAAACGTTATAACTCAGAACTGTAAGTGTATCTGCCTGAAGTCTTGTTGATCAACCTTCCTTTGTTAGAGTTTGTGATCCAGGTTCGATGAACATCTATCGCGGTCTGATCGTTCATACTCCAACAGTATTTACTGGAAAGTCATTCCATTAGGCCATTTCCAGTAGTCATCTACTTAATCCCTATTTCTTGTGTTTTTTCCGCTTCTGTAAGTTACCTTTATTGCTTACTCCTTTGCAATATCTACTTTTAAGCTCTGTGCCATTTTCTGCTGAGTCAGCATTTGTCATTGCTTACCTACCTGCTCGCGTCCACCAATAATATCTCCAGCATTTTTTCTCTCTTCCACCTACCTATAGACTACTGGACCAACATGGCCACTCGACAGGAGCCCGCTAACGGCAACACCGTGCTGTTTGCCACCAAATATGAGACCATTGATACTGATCCTCACTTTTCTCGAGTTGTGAGGTATTTCCGTGGCTCTGATCTGCTCAATGTCGCTGCTTTCTCAGTCGCTGGTCCTGCTTTCTTCGTTGCCAACGCATATTTCCGATCAGGCCGACGATCTTTCTACATTCCTGCTCGATCCTGGAGAATGTCATCTACAGCTGGTTTCCTTGGTGGTTTCTTGTTCGCATATACCTCGTCTGTCAACCGATTCCTCGGTGTTACTGAGAACGCTCGAGAAGTCAACAAGGACCGATTCCAAATGAAACAAAGGCTCTCCAAGGGTCTCAGTTTATACGGCGTTGAAGAAAAGTCCACGTTGGAACCCTGGTTACGAAGAATCGCTGCTAAGACTTCAACTAACTCCAGCGTCGGCTTTGCATTGTTCCCCTGGTTCAACTTTGTGCATCACGAGTTCCATGGCGTCAACCCCAAAAAGTACCTGGAGACTCGGCCCGGTGAAGAAGAGTGGGGTTTCACTTTGCCTTCAATTGAGGAGGTGAAGTTTTAAACTGCTCGGTCATATACTCTTTCAGACTCAAACTGCTGAGAAATAACAGCCGACGAAATAATGAATATAAATTATGAAAATTTCAGCCTCATGTGCCGATAGCTATACTAGTTATTTTGGTCAATGTAATATTCTGTTGGCGATATATAGGAATGCCAATTAGCAGGTATTCCAGAGTAAGGGCCTATGACCCCAATAGCAACGGGTATAGTATAGCTAAACGTCTTACCTTCTGGTATCTGAATCCAGGATTTATGAACGTGGTCTTTTACCATTGGAAGAAGTGGTATAGGATTGTTGCACTGGATGTTCTCTTCCAATTGTTCTCCCGCGCACTTGTAGACTGCCCCAATCCATGTTCCGGGGGACTGATGAGACACCTCGGCTGACCCATTAGCGAATCGAGGCAGCCTTGCCAGCTGATAGCACGTAGAGTAGCTGCATATTCTCTTGGTCCAACTAATGGTGGATAGGATGTTTGGGAACAATGGCAAATTGGTATCTTGGTTGGTATAGTCGATAAGGTTCAGCCCATCCCATCCTCGTTTTTCCCCATTGATACATGTAGATATCCTGGTGTAATGGGTAATCTCCTGTCCGAATATTATTTCATGTTGTACTTTCACCCCTGAAAAAGGCAGCTGCATTGAGCTTCGGGAGGCACATATTCTGTTATATCCAGATCGGATCAACTGCTCAGTACGAAAACTCAAAGTATCTGACGAAACACCAATGCATAAAGAAAGTTTCGAAACTGTGCAGATATATAGCCATAGAAATATATCGAATATCATGTAGAAGCAGCTTTGATATTTTTATAGGCAAGTTTCTGTCAGGGGAGAATGTGCACGTGCATAATGGAGCTCATTTATCTCGAGATTATGATTATGCAAACACTGTCAAACCGATAGGCTTAGAACAGGGGCAGATTGTAAGATACAAATCCTTGTATGGCCCACACTAGCCAACGATGATCGATTTGTCTTTTGCCGAGGATCTTTTACCTCAAGGTTACACAATTAGACCCTTGGAGGTCGGAGACTACAGGCTTGGAGTACTGGAGGTGCTGGCTGAGCTGACTACTGTGGGAACTATAACACAAAGCCGATTTGAAGAATACATATCGGTGCTCAACACACATAGTGATATAAGATATACGTTAGTCATCGTAAATATGGCAGCGCAGAGTATTGCTGCAGTTGGCTCGCTGGTAGTAGAGCCGAAGCTCATCCATCAGTGCGGGGTGGTTGGCCATATTGAAGATATTAGCGTCAGCAAAGAAGACCAAGGAAAACGTCTGGGGGTGAAACTGATCGAAATTCTGGACAAAATTGCCAAAGATAGAGGTGCATATAAGTGTATTCTGAACTGTACGGAGGAGATACGATCATTTTACGAAAAGTGCGGATACCAGTCTACGGGATTGATGATGGTAAGTATAACGTATGGCTTGCACAAGCTATTCGAACATTGCTAACGGTTTAGACCAAGCGATTCTAGTATATTGGGTATGAGTTTTATATACGTTTTTTATTTGTACTGCGCTCTGATGAGTCGCAAACCCCACAGTGTGTCGACCATACGAAGTTCCAATCTTATGTTGTTGTTTTTTCCCGTTTGAGAAACCACACAACAACCACACCGCTTGATCTCGTAAATAATGTCCGAAGAGAAGGAGCAGGACTTCAAGCTGCTCCCGCTTGACCAACGGTTGACACATAAGGTAGGCTGACTTGTAACGCGTTAGTTTTGTTTTCTGATGTTTTGGGCCAACTAACTCCGCAGGTCTGGAAAGCGAGACAGTCTGCTTATCAGGAGTACTCTCAACTCTTTCAACGATCTGCTTCCGAACACGATGAATGCTTTCAGGTATTCACATCTGACCCCAATCTAGTTCGCGGTATGGTGGTTGACTCTAATATGGTAGCTCAAGAGGCCGGTATCAAGGCAGTATGCGAGTTTCTGCAGTACGGCGGACCCACTGCCTGCCTGCGAACTCGATCATTTGTAGTAAAGCCCTTGGTGGAGAAAGGTCTGGGATCGTCGAGAGCCGGTACGAAACAAGCTTCCATTGACGCGTTGCTCTGGTACATTGAGCTAGATACCCCTGAATCGGTGGTTGAAGAGATCTACCCTTTTCTATCCCACAAAATGCCCAAGATGATTTTAGCCTCTACTACCGCTCTAACTGCTATTTTCGCCAATTATGGTACTAAGCTTGTTGCACCCAAGCCAGCTGTGCAAGCCCTCCCCAAGTTGTTCGGCCACACTGATAAGAATGTCCGTGCTGAAGCCACAAAACTTGCGGTAGAGCTCTACAGATGGCTGGGTGATAGCTTCACTGGTGTTCTATTCCCTGAGCTGAAACCAATCCAGCAAAAGGAACTGGAGAGTCTGTTTCAGACTGCTGGCGAAACCCCCCCTCAGCAACTGCGTTTACTACGCTCTCAAAAAGAGGCTCTTGAAAGGGAACGATCAAACGGACTTGCTTCTGCCGGCGCTGCTTCAGGTGCCGCTGAGGCTGTTGCAGAACCGGAAGATGAAGAAATGGATTTCGCTGAGGCTGTAGATGTTACTGGAAAGATCCCTAATGGTCTGTACGAAAAACTCAATTCGAAACTATGGAAGGAGCGGAAAGCGATATTGGAGGATCTTGCCCCGGTGTTGAATGTGCCCAAAATTCAAAATGCTGATTTTGGAGAGCTAACCCGTGCACTAGCTAAATGCATGAAGGATGCTAATATTATGGTTGTTACACTTGCCGCTAACTGCATCACTGCACTAGCAACTGGTTTGAAATCAGACTTCTACAGATATGTCGATACTGTCCTTGTTCCAACACTGGAAAGAACCAAAGAAAGAAAGGCCACCGTTCTGGAAGCTCTCCATACTGCTTTGGATGCTACGTTCAAGACCTGTACTCTTTCGGATATTTTAAATGGAACACTCGAGATGTTTGAACACAAAACACCTCAGGTCAGAATCGAGGCTGCCAAATTTTTAGTTAGATGTCTCAAGACTACCAAGATAGCTCCCAAGGGACCTGAAGTTAAGTCAATCGCCGAAGCAGCGTTGAAGCTGACTGGAGATGCTCAGGAAGCGGGTAGAGCAGCCGGTAGTGAGGTTCTTGGTGTTCTGATGAAAATCGTTGGCGAGAGGCCGCTTAACCCTTATATCGATAAGCTGGAAGATATCAAGAAGAATAAGGTGAAAGAGTTCTTCGAATCAGCAATAGTGATAGCAAAGCCTGAAGCTGCAGCTCCACCACCAATTCTAGCGGCCCCTGCTAGAGGACCGCCCCAAACTCCAGGTAAAAGCTTGCCCCCCAGGACTCCAGGTAGAACTATTCCTGCTAGAACACCGATTAGAAACGCAGCTGGTGGAGGTCTGAAGAGACGAATGATAAGTCCTGCCAAACCCGTTGGCTCTGTAACTCCGTCATCAGCAGCACCAGCATTGGCCTTATCACGGGATCTCAGTCACAGTCTGGCGACAGCTTCTTCTAGACTTCAGACAGGGAATGGAGGTCTTGCCAGTAGAGCTTTGAGACGAGCAGGACCAGGATCTGGTGCACCATCTGCTGCTGGTGGAGCGGTTCAATCACGAGCCGTGGATAGTAGGATGTTAGCCGAGCTAGAACAGCTGAGGAATGAGAAAGACCAGTGGCAAGCCGAAAAGCAGGGTATTCTGAGTGGAGTCCAAGAGCTTGAGACTGAGAAGATAGCTTTGCAGAAGATTATTAACGAGCTTGAGGTGGCCAATGCAGAACTGAGAGAGCAAAACACTCAAGATATGCTTTCGCTGAAGAGCAAGGAGACACAACTAATCCGAAGTCAGAGCGACATGGAAACCGCTCGAACGCGAATATCTCGACTAGAAATTGAGGTCGAACGACTCAGTGCCAGATACAGCAGTGCTACCTCTCTTAACGGTGGAGGATCTGTGGAAGTTGACAACACAGCTGGAGCTACACAAGGACTTAGAAAGCTAACACTGGCCAGATCGGGAGAAAGAAACACAGTGGTGACGTCTCCCCACTCACCCAAGACCGGCATGAATAGAAGCGAATTTGACTCGTTGCTGTTGTCGGGAAGGAGATCAGTTCAGCATCGAGCTGAGCACGTCGACAAGCCGATCAACCCTAGGCCGTCATCAATGTATGCTGGTTCTTTTGATTTTACAGATAAGGAGAATAGTGGTGATGGAGGAAGCGGTAGTAGTGGATCTAGTGCAGCTAAGCTGGAAACGAAAGATATCGAGATGGAGGAAGAGCGAGGCTTGGCGATCAGCGACATCCAGACCAACCGGATGTCCAGTATCACCAACTCCAGTATTCCTGTTGCAAAGACACGGCCGGAGAACTGGAAATTGGCAGCTAAATATGCTGCTGATCTGAGGAGCAGGATCGAGAGTATGAAGAAGCATGAGTAGAGGACATGGGTGGCTTCTACACCTGTATTGTACGAGTAAATGATAGCAATAATGAATATTATAATATATGGCGAAATATGGCGAAATATGGGGTTTTGGGTTTTTTCAAAGTGCTGTTGTTGGTGCCGGCCTGGCGTGGCCGATTTACCCCGAAATCGCACCGGCCGGTCATCAAGAAAGCCAAACTTCTCCGCAATTTGACTTGGCCATTGGCATTTTGTCTTTCTCTACCCGACTGAATCCATACAAAGTACAGCACCTCCACCTCCACCAAAAACAAGGTGAAATACATAATAAAACACTACCATGAGCTCAAAATTACGAATTCTTGTTCCTGTTAAACGGGTGATTGATTCTGCTGTTCGTCCTCGAGTCAACAAGGCCCAGACCGGTGTAGAGACCCAGGGTGTGAAATTCAGTATCAACCCCTTCTGTGATATTGCTTTGGAAGAGGCACTTCTTCTTCGAGAAAAGAATAAGGGACTGGTTGAAAATATTCATGCTGTCAGTGCTGGGGGGGCTAAATCACAGGAAACTCTAAGAACAGCACTTGCTAAGGGAGCCGACAATTCAACCTTGATTGATACTGGAGACAAAAATGTCGAACCTCTGTCTATTGCCAAGCTCCTAAGTAAAATTGTTGAGAAGGAAAACTCCAATTTGGTTATCCTCGGCAAACAAGCTATTGACAATGACTCTAATCAGACAGGCCAGCTTTTGGCAGGTTTGCTCAATTGGCCTCAAGCTACCAATGCCTCTCAGGTTGAGGTTGATGGTGACAAGGTGACAGTTACTCGTGAGGTTGATGGTGGATCAGAAACCGTGGCTGCTAAGCTGCCGTTGGTGATTACTACCGATCTTCGACTCAACGAACCTCGGTACGCTTCCCTACCCAACATCATGAAGGCCAAAAAGAAGCCTTTGACCACCATCAAGCCCGAAGATCTTGGAGTCGATATTTCGCCTCGAACAGAGACAGTTAAAGTTACTGACCCTCCTGCTCGGCAGGCTGGCCAGACCGTTGCCAGCACTGAGGAGCTTATTGAGAGACTCAAGGCAGCTGGTGCCATCTAGACATAGTGTAGAGCTGAAAAGGTACATAGAATGCATCTAGAAAAATAGGATGAGACTTATATACTATGTTTATTATGCTACTTGTGAAATTTCACTCATCCACATGGTATTGCCCACAGACCCACAGACCCAGTTGAGCTCACTGGCTGGCTTGCTCTTAGTTTGAAGTTAGACAGTTGACATACAGTTGTATTTCGATATGAATCCAGCATCGGCACAACCAATCAAGCAATATATTCTGGGAAAGAGAGCCCAATTCAATAAAGCTCCTCTCATTGTAGGTCTTAGTGGCCCCCAGGGTGCTGGGAAATCTACGGTTGTGAGATCGGTAGCGGAATTGTTGAGGGCAGAAGGACTCAATGTAGTTGAATTCTCACTCGACGACGTTTACCTCACTCATTCCCAACAAGTTCAATTGAGAGAAACGTCGGGGAATCCTCTTGTAGCTAAGCGAGGTCTACCGGGCACTCATGATACGTCTTTATGCCTTGATGTGCTCAAATCACTCGGGGCTCAACAGGTGACACAGATCCCGATCTACGATAAATCGGCCTTCTCAGGTGAAGGTGATCGAGCAGTGGATACAATCAAAGTCACCCCTCCATATGACATTGTATTATTTGAAGGTTGGATGGTGGGCTTTTCACCTCTAAGTGAAGCCGAGCTGGCAGAAATCTGGAACTTTTCAAAGGCAAATCAGCAATTCGCCGGCAGATATACGTTGGCACAGCTGGAGCTGGTCAACGACAGTCTAAAATTCTACCAGGCGAATATTTGGAATCAATTCGATGTATTTATCCATCTGGATGCTTTGGATATCAAGTATATATACAACTGGAGACTCCAGCAAGAACACCACATGATATCTGTGAAAGGAAGAGGGATGACGGATGAGCAGGTCTTTACATTTGTTGATGGTTATATGCCTGCGTATGAATTGTATAATGCCAAGTTAAAAGCACGGCCGGGGCTACATGTCAAGCTAGATGAGAACAGAGACGTAGCTGGTGTTGTAGAGTTATAAAGCAGCTGCGTCCTATATAATTAGGAATGGAAAGATGGAATTTATCTCAGAGTGAAGGGTTGCTGAGAGTATTGGTATGCGAACTCTTCGACCAGGGTATCTTCCTGATCGCTGTCAAGCTCGGAATCCAGCAGATCATCGCAAGCATCAGACACAATTGGCCTGGAGTCACCAGATTTGGTACAAACTACCTTTGTGCCACTTGATGACTCCAGCAGTTCATCTGATCTGGCCATGACAATCGAGCGGCTAGTTGAACATGCGGTCGTCAGACCATCCATGATAGCCTCAATTTTCCGTAGCTTTATCTCCATAGTTTTCGAAATATCCACAGCTGCATCCAATGTTCTTCTACAAACCTCTTTCATTTCCGCATTCTCTGCTGCAAGTGACTTGAGCGCTTTGCGTAGGGTCTCGTTTACAGGAGACGATTTCCTCTTGAAGCCTGCTTTGAGCTCCTTTTCGAGATTTCGCATCTCTTCACGGAGTATAGCAGTATTACTATCTACATGGTCGCCCAATCTATTTATCTCGACAATCACCTCTTTGTTGCTCAATGCACTGAACAATGCCGAGTCGTCGGTCTCGGCGAACGCCGGGGTATGCAGAGAATACGGAGCAGGCTCACCGAGATATTGTGAGCTGGATACGGACATATTCATTTGATCTAATACACGTCTAATTGAACTCATTTCGCAATGCCGTGAGGGGCTTGTTTTTCTACGGATAGGGTGGGGTGGGCCTACAATGTGATGGTGATAAGATCAGAGCATGCCCCGAATATTGGCCATACATCTACCCCACACGAATTCTAGATATGGAGGACACTGGCAGCGAACCCGCCAACGTCAACCGGGTCCCCATAAAAGTATGGATGATATCGTGTGTTGAAGGCCGGCTGGGTAGAGCTTTGGCAGAGCGGGCTCTGAAAAATGGTGATATGGTCGTTGTGAGCAAATGCCCTGAGGCCGAGGATCTCGAGAAGGGATGGCCTGAAACCTGCGCTACGGTGACGCTGACCGCCAGAAACCGCTCTCTGAGTACCAGTGCTGTGGCGGAGGCAGTTAAAAGGTTCGGCAGAATCGACATTTTGGTGAACCATGCTTCGTGTGTGGTTGTAGCGCCATTGTTGGAGGTGTCGGAGGCTCTTCTGAGAGAGCAGATCCACGAAGGTTATATGAGCACGATCAACATGATCCACGCTACACTTCCAATATTTTACAGTCAAAATTCGGGCCACATTATAAATATCACCGATATCTGTGGAGAAATAGGGACTCCATCTCTTTCAGTGTGGACTGCGGCCGTACGGGGTATAGAAGGATATACCGAGTCCCTTGGTTTATCTTTGGCCGCTCACGATATAAAAGCTACAGTGGTAAGGACATCTCTAGAAGTCACTATGGCAAGCATTCCTGTCAAGTCTCCAATGGGTCCCGAGATCAAACGCACCACTAAGGCCCACAATATGGTGGAACAGTCGACAGCCCTACTCAAAGGCTTGAATTCGTTTCCTACCGAGCCCTACGAACAAGCTATTCACGGAATAATGAGCATCGCAGGAATCAAGGACCCTCCAAGTTTTATGCCGGCCGGAATCGATGCTATTGCTCAAATTCGTGAAAAGTTGAGTCAGGTGAGCGAAGATCTCGACGAATATGCCTGGGATGAAGCCGGAACCCCGACTTCGTACTCCTAGTGTAATAAATATCCCTTTTTACATACTTACATATTTATCCAGATATTCTTAACATGTATCAAGCAAGAATTCTTCCGAAATTTTAGATCACAGTTTTGCGCAGACTTTTTAAGGTTTTCCCGGGGGCTCTATATTTTCGGGTTACGATCTTAAATTGCAGCTTAGCATCTCCTTGCCAACTCGTCCAATATACAGGCATATCTGTCAACAAAAACACGGACACAACTCATACTGCTATGATATAACTCCTTTCACATCTACTATATCAATAGAAAACTACGCCCCATGAGTATCCTTACTCGAAATACCCGTAACACAGGGTACGCTGAAATCGGCCAGCACACCGATGCCGCCGATGATACATTTTCACTCAAGAGCCGATCTGGACCATCTAGTCGCAACAACTCGCTGGATGAGACGGACCTTGTGATCGACGAACCTCCTGCTGGTGCTTTTGTTGGTCGGACGGATACAATAGATGACTTGGAAGATTTTGAGAATGTAGCTCTGATTCCCGGGATAAGCAATTTCGGAGAGAACGAGGCTCTTCAAAATATGGTCGATGAGTCGGACAAAAGCAACCTAACAATGGCATTCATGAATATGGCCAACAGCATTATTGGAGCAGGAATCATAGGACAGGCCTACGCCGTTCGTCAGAGTGGGCTCATTGCTGGCGTTGTGCTTTTAGTGGGACTTACTGTGGTCATAGACTGGACCATTCGGCTCATGGTAACCAATGCCAAAATGAGCGGAACTGACTCTTTTCAGGCTACTGTAGGCCATTGTTTTGGCAAACCCGGCCTTATAGTTATTTCCATTGCCCAGGGAGCCTTTGCATTTGGCGGTAGTATGGCATTCTGTGTCATTATTGGAGATACAATTCCCCATGTTATCAATGCCATCTTCCCCAATCTTCATACGGTGCCGGTCTTAGGAGTGCTGTTTACCACTCGACGAGCAATTATTATCATCATGACTATGTTTGTTTCGTTCCCTTTAGCTCTAAACAGAAATATTACCAATCTCGCCAAGGCTAGTGGGTTAGCCTTGATTAGCATGATGGTGATCGTCCTGACCGTGGTCATTCGCGGTCCTGCTGTCCGGCCCGACAGCGCGCATTTCACGCCAGCGTTATTGACAGTCAACTCGGGGATATTCCAGGGAATTAGCGTCATTTCTTTCGCGTTTGTGTGCCACCACAATTCTCTACTGATTTACCAATCGTTGAAACGGCCTACGATGGATCGGTTCGCATTCGTCACTCACTGGAGCACTGGTGTTTCCATGATAGCTTGTATGGTGCTTGGAATTGGAGGATTTCTGGTATTTCGTAACGAAACAAAGGGAAATGTTCTAAACAACTTTCCTGGGAATGACGTTATGGCCAACGTCGCTCGTTTCTGCTTTGGCTTCAACATGCTCACCACTCTTCCTCTAGAGATCTTTGTGTGCAGAGAAGTATTACTCAATTATTTCTATCCAGGTCAAGAGCATGGCACAAAGCTGCATTTCATAACCACTGCAGCTCTAGTGGTGTCTGCTATGAGCGTAGCCCTTGTTACATGCAATCTGGGTGCTATTCTAGAGCTTGTTGGTGCTTCCTCTGCTTGCACAATGGCCTATATTCTTCCTCCCATGTGTTTCTTGAAGCTGTCCCAAAAGGATCTGATTCGAAAGCTACCCTATTATGCCTGTATAATATTTGGAGTAGTGGTGATGGGATTATCAACCGCCCAAACAATTGTAAAATTGGCATCGGACTCTGAGGAACAGCATTGTGACTTCTGATGATTTGTAACGTATAAAGTGTACAGTATACTATTCAAGTATTCTCCTTTTTAACTTTTTTCCCTGTTGATTCCGTCTTATAACGCTCCACAGCATCTAATATCCCCGATGGGTCGTAGTAAGGAAGCAGCGACCGGCATAGCGAGTTTGTAGCTTCAGGTGAGATGCTCCCCAGTCTGGCTAACTGTTCAATTCCCACCCGCTCTTCTACTGTCCATTGATCGGGATCTGGATTGAGTGTTTTGTTGTGCACAAATGCAGGTTGCCGTAGCTTCTTTATATAATGGGTTCTGTACTTGTCTACGTTATGCTCGAGATTGTCACTATTTAACGTTGCCGACGTGTCAAACCGTGTCTCACTGGTTAACTCTCGAAATGGAGCGGTGGAGAACTCATTGGCCATCATCTCGGCATCAAAGTTGTGATCTTCGGTCCCCATGCCAGCGGCAAGTCGAATGTCAAGTTGATGTTCACCGCCGCGTTCACCAAACATCCACCTAACAACTCCACCCATACCTCAGATCAACGCCATGTCGGGGTTGAATCCATTCATGGAGAGTAAGTGTTTATGTTTATATGCTTTGTTCTATTGGGGTTTTTTCTAACTGTAGAAAATGTCGTGATCATCACTACTGATGGACGGTATTTCTCTGGAACGCTCCAGGGCTACGACAATACCACCAACATCATTCTGTCTGACACTCAGGAGCGAATAATATCGCCTGATGAGGAGACTGAGATTATAGATCTGGGTTTGTATATTGTTCGGGGTGAAACTGTCGCTCTATGTGGACTTGTAGACGATGAAATCAACAAGTCAATTGACTGGACTAAAGTTCGTGGATCAAAACTCACCTCAACAAAGCATCGGTTCTGAACTTGTTTAATCACGATTTGTATAATAGAACATTAATATTATTATTTATTCGAGCACAGTTCGATTACGGCAACTAACTTGTTATTCATGATCATCGTCGTCGTCGATGACTATTCTTCGAGATGCAAATTTTGTTCGAATAGGACCGTCATCTTCATCACTGTCAGCTAAAGCCGATGGCATGGGCGGTAACGACTTCAATGGTATGGCTTTCGGATCATCATCCTCACTGTCTGTTAATTCTAGTGACCTGTCATCCGCAGTTTGGTTAGCAGGATCAGATGACGCTGCTGGTGTTTGAACGGATAGGATGCTAGCAAGGCTTTGCGTCTGACTCGGCTGAGATAGGCCCAAAGTGTCCTTCCTCTGACTTTCTTCTCGTAGACGCTTCTCTCTCTCGAAAAATCGCATGTCTCTTTCATCGTCAGTTTCATCATCACTGTCATTGACAAATGCTGCACTCTTCATCTGCTTCCTTCTCTCGGCGTCGTCTTTAGCTGTGGCCAGCTTTCTCTTCTTGATGACAGCTTCTTCCTCGTTATCCTTTATCTTTCTCTTGGACATTTTCTTAGGCGGCTTCGTTCTGGCCTTTTCACCCTGCAAAAACAGCAGCCTAGCCAATCGTTCATCCTCTGGTAGTGCTGCAAAACGCGAGTCATTCAGACCTCCGGACTCATCCTCCACTTCTTGGTCATCAATAAAACCATCATCTTCGCTCAATGCAGCTTCATCATCGGACTCGAGGCCAAAACCTACTTGGTGATACTTTCTGCTTAGTTGATCTGCTGCTGCTTGTCCTCCGGGAAACTCAACTGGTTCAAACATATACCGCTTCAGATACTTCACTGCTGTTTCCAGATCCGTAAAAGCTGTATTAGTAGGAACAAAGAACTTATTATCTTCTTCTGGAGAGAGCTCCAGGAAACACAGTCTCGCCAGAAGTCTGAAATAGGAATTTTTTCCATATGGTTCAACGTCTTCGGGATATTCTAGCCATTCCACCCTGGTAGTCCTCGATTCGTCTTTATCGGGAGATCTTTCATTATTATGCTTCTCTTTTGAATCGGAAATTAATTTCGTGAGCCTTTCGTTCAACCACTCCACCATAGATCCATTCTCAGCATCAATTAACGCGGCAACAGCAATGGCTATCTGTCTTTCAAAAGGTAAAGAATCTTCTTTGAACACCCATTCATACCCACGCGTTGACCTGTTGTCAGCCTTCTCATGGCCATTATTATAGTAATATACCTCACTTCTGTGGATAGGAAAGAGCAGCTCGACAAAAAGCGACGGCGTCCTTTCCAAGGCCTCTGTCAGTTTCCGCATGAAATATGCTGTAAATTTCTCTACATCACGCCGAATCCTGTTCGTCCTGGGCACACCTGAAAGTCTTGAAGTCAGCCTCTTCAGAGTTCTCAGGAAATCTAGCCTGTAGAACACTGCACGAGCTTCGCACTCAACAAAAACTCTAATAAAAAAAGAGACGCACCATGACAATTCTTCTTCGCTTATATTATCATTCATAGACAAAAAGGTGTTGTACAGGTCGACAGCAGATTCAGAAATAAATCGTGCTTGGAATCTCACAAAATTCCATTTTCTCTCTTGAGTAACACGTTTAGCTTCCTGCTCCGGAGACTCCAGCTCATTGTCTGATATATCATAGCCTATGTCGTCCATGACATCACCTTCCTCTTCCACCGCATTTTTTATTGCTCCTTTCTTGTTTTTTGACCTTTTTCTTCTAGATCTAACCCAGAGCGAGGTGTGCTGCTTTGCATATTTCTCCAGCATTTTCAGCAACACATGAGACAGTTGAATGCAGGCTTTCATATAAGCAACTGAGTGCGCAGATGCTTTGTTCGGTAGATCACTAAGCTGGTTGAGAATGCTTTCTTCGTAAAATAGCCTCATCTTAATATTCTCGGCAATATCAATGTCGTCCTGAGTGCCGTTTTTCTCCATGTCTCGGATGGTAAGAAATATCTCCTTGAAACACAGCATCGAGGTATAAATTACATTAGATGCTTGACCAGATTCATCGAGGGAAACTGGTGTTTGATATGCTTCGTCTAAAAGTCGAGCACAGACTGAGAAAGTCTTAGGGTTCAATGCAGCACCAACCAGTCCATAATCAATATCGCTTATATCATTTGTCGAGTATTCTGCTCTGCATCGAAATGCATCAAGATACCAACTCATTAGGTAAAGGTAGTGTACTCGATGCACTTGGAGAAGTCGATTTGGGTTGTCTTCCAGAAGCTTTCTGAGCTGCACAAAGAATGGATTGAATGCAGCGTCCATAAACTGCTCAGTGAATAGCCTCAAAATATCTGCAGAACCTTCTTTAAGTAGAACAGGAAGATTCCACCTTTCATTTTCTCGGTACCGTGTGTTAGAACGACGATTCCATTTCTTGGAGTTATCTAGCTTATCCATTGTATTTTGGAACTTTGTAAGACCATCCGCACCAGACACTATCATCCGTTTGTCATTGTCAAATTCCATAGATACCAATGTGCCAAAGCGGCTGTGGCGAGTAGCTCCATGTCTTTTGCCGTTGTTCTTCATTTGTTTGTCAAGCTGAAGCAGTGTCTTGAGGTCCCCCAAATGAGCAGAACTCTCTTCTCCTTCGCCAACTTCAGTGATGATTTCTCCTCTATTTATTTCAAGTTTATTCAGCATTTCCGAAGAGAAGCCTATTTTCTCTGCAGACACCGATTTTCCGTAAAGTGAGCGAGGAACCACGCCCTTCAGTAGATGGAACAGACTCTCGAGCAAAGAAGAGTCCTGTTCAACAAAAGACCTGCCCATTTCTGAGCCAAGCATTAAGAGGAATTTGAGGACGTTTTGCTTCTGAAAGGTGATAATGGTGGTGCTTCGAGAAACGTCCTCCTCACCCCGATCTAGTAGAGAAACAGCATAGCCAGCCCTGGCAGCAGAGTGCGAATCAATTGCAAGCAGATTTCTAAAGAAAAACACAACCAGTTTAATGATACCCTCGTCTCGAGCTCCTCGCTTGAAAAGGGGGATTCTTAGCGAAGGCAATGCCAGTCGCAAGGCTGCCTTAAGGACTCGGTTCGACGGATGCATCAAAATGGCTCGCTTGTAAGTCAGTCGAGCCTTTGACAAATGAGGAGCATTAATAAAGTGATTCTTTGTAGAGGTCTCCCTACTCAACTCGATGGGCCACGTTAATGGGACCAGCAGCTCCAGGCAAGCCAAGGCAATTCGATCAAAATGCTTTCCAGCTCCTTCTTTCTTCTTTTCACTCTCCAACTCCCACCTGGTCAGTATTTCCACCAAATCAACTGCTACTAAACTTGTATCGGCAATAGCACGCTGAACATCCCAGCGTTCTCCATCTTCTTCGTACATCCTAAGCCATCTCCTGATATCTCTCAGACAAGCCAGAGCATCGTCACCAAGCTTATACGGTTTTCCTTCCTGCGTGATATCCGGACCACCGAGCGCAGATACCAGATTTACGATATGGGCTTTAAGCGCCGGATCTACGCTGTACCCATTATCCAAATCCATGGTTGAGTTGGGACGTGACGTGAATGAACGTGAGGGCTACGCGAGATAATAAAAGCCACAAATGGAAGGGTTGAGCCGCACATTAGCATGGGGACTTTCTCCGACAACAAAAAACACCGTTCGAGTATCCTGCTATATATATATATACATACATACGCTTGCAAACAAAATGAGAAGGGACTTGGTCTTATGTTTTGCTGAATATTGCTTTTCGCTGTAAAATAGCTACCATTTTCTGCTAATATTTCCTGGTCTTTACTTCAGATCCTATCTCCCCATCTGGCTGGATCCCTGCTTGCTTCATTTTGAGACCAAGTTCCAGTAGGTAGTCAATGGCTTCATTATATATTT
Organism: Zygoascus biomembranicola; assembly: GCA_030556875.1. Lineage (NCBI taxonomy): Eukaryota > Fungi > Ascomycota > Dipodascomycetes > Dipodascales > Trichomonascaceae > Zygoascus > Zygoascus biomembranicola. The sequence continues at coordinate 270,403 of JAKTUV010000014.1, forward strand.
TGGCCTTCCAGACCGTAGGGCCCCATACATATAGTCCATGACGCCGTACGAGTACAGCGGTGCATCCGGGGTATTCCTCCATAACCTTTTCCATATCGGGAAGCAGTTCATCCTCATGAGCGGTATTCTCGATAATTGGAATTACCAGAGTATCAAAGAATCCCAGATTTCCAGGTTCGGTGACCTTGGGAATAGCTTTGATCTGCTCAATGTTGGCAATCCGAAACTCTTTATCGTATAACAAGCTGATCATCACTGCAGCCTGCGAATGGGTGTGGATGCACGCACCAGAATCCCGCCTAGTGTAAGCAGCCAGAAACAATGGAGTGCAAGCGCTGGGCTTGAATAGATCAGGAGTCCGCAAATATTCACCGGTTTTCAGACTCATGACGAATAAGTTATTCGGCTTCATACGCTATTTTCGTCAGCATTTCTTCCTCGTATAGCAGGATTTATATAAATATCCCATTATTATTAGTTACTCACCTCTTTCTGTACTCCGCTAGGTGCTATATATACAATATCATTGTGTCTGATGCTCATTCCTCCACCAGTCCCAGTCACCCAGTTCTGGTCGTAGAACAGTGAACAAAGCTCACATATCAAATTGGCAGGGTGATTGGTGTTGCTCGATATAACATATTCATCTCCAGGGTGTGGTTGATTACCCTTCAAACTATTCAGAAAGTCCATTGTGATGGTGGAAGCTACAAAGCTTTGTGCTCCGCACGTGGATTTGGCTGTGATCTGCGGCGCAACTTTTCAATCATGAACATGGATCGATATGAATATATACAGTGAATCATCTCTATGCTACGTTTAAATATATGCTTAAATTAATGTGAAATGCCTATCACATCATTTATAATGTCCTTCAGAACAGGCCGGTCCTTTAGCAGTTTGTCATAATGCATGTTGGCTACCTTACTGCTTTTGGCAGTCTGCGATACTCCACTTTGCTGAGATCCACTCACCTCATCATACAAAGCCAAGCTGCCTTTTGGAATGTTATAAACCCATTTCATTGAATCAATCAGCTTGAGAAACTCGTTCAATGCTAGAGCACTCTCAAGAGTCTTGAACGACCCAATAATTACCAGCTTACTCTTTGCTCTAGTAAAGCTGACATTCAATCGTCTCCAGTCTTGCAACAGCTCGCCAACATTTCCTCCCTGATTTGAGCGGACCAGAGATACAATGACGCAGTCTTTATCTCTACCTTGGGACCGGTCAGCAGTCAGAATTTCTAGACCCCGCTGTCTGTGCCCGGTCAACTTCTCATTCAGCAGCCTGATTTGAGCCTTATACTGCGAAATCACTCCAATACTACTCTGCAAGACTCCACAGCTCGTCATTGCATCTATCAGCATTTTTGTTATGGAGCACTCCGTCTCATTCTGAACTCGATCTCCAATCACACTTTCCGATCCTGGCAGACCGTCCGTATTCAAGAAAACAACCCTGGTGCTTTCCTTCAGTACATGACCCAACCAGTCATTCTTGTCATTCAGTTTGCTGCTCTTATATGAATCAAATCCTTTAGGATTTGGGAGTGTCAAGCTCTGTTGTGCTACCTGGGTGTTTCCACACTTCAACCTGCCATCATATATCAGCTTATTGGATAGCAGCATGATATCAGCACACATTCTGTACTGGTGTTCAAGGCTGGTAACTGCTCCAGGGTGTGCTGTGCATAGATGCTTGAACAAACTAATATCCAAACCTCCTTCAGCTGCTTTTGGGTGTTTAACCAACGGAGGTAGCTGGAAATGATCTCCAACTAATATAAACTTCTCTGCCATTCGCAGTGGGCCAACACAGCTTGGCAACGTGATTTGCGATGCTTCGTCAATAATACAGTAGTCAAACGTTCTCTCGGCGAAGATCCAGTCATTTATGCCCATGCAGGTGGTAGCAACGACAGGTGGATTCATATACACCTTCTTCAAATCACCTTCGTTAGTTATATTTTTACTGGGAAGGAACTCGTGAATGTCTGGGTGGATTTTTCTCGCCGCTCCTAAACGAAGAATCTCGATGTCTCTTCCTTTCAGTTTGAGCAGTATATTATCCACTGCTGAATGGGTGTGAGAAGCAATGAGAACAGTTTTGTTATGCTGCTTGACGAGAATTTCAATCAAGGATGTAATTGTAGTGGTCTTGCCAGTTCCTGGCATTCCCAATATCAGTGTATAATCCTCTGCTCTGAGACATTTGTCAATTGCTCGTCTCTGATCCCCATTGAGCCTCTCTTTGTTTTCCAGCTTATAATATGGAGGTGTAGACAAAAACCTAGGCTGCTTCAGATCAACAATAAAATCTCGTCTTCTAGCATCTCCACTTTTGACAAAAAGTTGTACAAGATTTGCCCTTGCAATTGACATACCCGCAAACATCTCGTCCCGATCAATACGATAAAGTCTATCATTCTTGAGCGGGCGTCTCACATCAATAACTATTGAGCGAGTATTGGCTGAGACAAGCAGTCCAGCCGAGAGAAACACATGTCCAAGCTCATCAGAAACGACAATAGGGTCTCCGGCATGAATTAAAGACTCCAGATACTTTAGCTGCCGCCCATCATTCGATGATAGCACGTAGCTGTACCTCTTATTATTGCCCGCAGCCGAATCTGCGCTCAACTGGACCTCAGCTACAAGCTGCACTATCTTCATTCGCCCAAAGCACGATCCTGCAGCTTCACGATCCATACTGTTCATTGTCCAAATCTGCTTTCGATACATATTCAGGGTACTCCCTTCAATAGCAAGCAGGCGACTCCAGTGGCTGTAAAACTCCGCGTGGTGCGTTGTTAAATGCGTTGTTTCTTCTTCGAAAAGTTCTGGAACTTTACTAGTGTCTTGAGCATTTCCCTGCTGAGCGTAGTGACTAACCATGCATACTTCTCTCCAGTCACACCTCCTGCATAAAAATTCGTCTCCAATTTGTTCAGGAAGAGCTTCAAGGTCAAATAACCCATCATAGCCCTGTCGAATTGTATACTTGGAGTATGCAGCAAGACGATTTCTAGCACTTAGTAAAGCTCTGACCTCGTCCCACATGACAGAGACTCTTAGCATCCGTCCCATGACAATGTAACACAAAATTCCGAACGGCGTATTTTTAACCTCATATCTCTCTGATAATAATAAAGTATACAAGACCGTCTGTGCACGATGAGAGATATTCTGCATCGTTCTAGAAGTTTTCAGCTCAAAAGGTACAGTGAAGATTCCTTCAATACTGTCATCTTTCAGATGTGCTTCAACTGTAGCGTCAATTTTGCCTTTTAGGCCGAAAACTGGAGACCAGATTTCCTGCTCAATATCGACAATCTTTCTAATAGAGATGAGCGGATTCAGGTCGCCGCCACGATGATCATCAGCAGCAGAGTTTGCCTTAGGAGGTCCATCAAAAAAGTGGTTTCGTTTCCATTCTCCAAAATTGGCCAGGTAGTTCACTTTGATTTCATCAATGGCATCCTTAGCCGTCAGCTTGCATACCACTACCTGCTCCAAGTAAACTTCATTTACAAGTGCCTCCAACCGTTTGACAAGGTATTCAGATGAGAAGTTTCCTGTTGTGAGAGAATCCTGGAACAGTTCGTGCACAATGGAACCGAAAAGCATGAACTTTGAGTATTCTCCAGCAATACCTCGCACTCTTTCTTTCAGAACTGTGCGTCTCTGGCAGATGATAGAATCAGATACAGCGGTAGCAGTTAATAGCAAGTCAGGATTGACAATCATAAGATTTTGTTTCTTGTCCACAACTATTGTATCACCTTCTACACCGGCCTGTTCAGGGCCACCTAGAACGATGTTAACAATATCACCACTCTCAACCACTGCATCATGAGACCACGTATCCCGAAGTATGACTTTCTTAAATGGTATTGATTCTCCTGTGACAGTGAGAATTACCTCCGTAGACATCTCTTCCACGTTGGTCACAAGCAACCGAAAGCAGTCCGGCCTGGCCACAGTGGTGGCCAACGGCTGCTCTGCGAGCGTTTGTTGCCGGAACGATTTAGTGATAGTTTTGATATCGATCATCGACTGTGTCTGCCTCTCAGAGGAAGCCATTTGCTTTTCTAGCTCATCAAGATCGATGTCAGCTTCGCTATCCGTACTATTCTCAAAGTCTGAGAGTGTTACCGGTAATGAATTTGCTTTCAGCGGAGAGCGTGATTTCAAGTCCAAGGTATTCTTACAGGGTGTCCTGTTCAGTTTTGGTGGTGATTTAGAGGTCTTAGGTTGGCTGGGGGGCGAGGTCGATTCTTTGGTATCCTCAATTTTCGTCGTTGAACGAGCATTGTTAGATACCGACGGGCCCTTGGAGTTTCCCGGTATTGATGCTTTTGCTTCAACAAGTAGTGTGCTGTCGCCCTTCACAGAAGATGGAGCTAAGGAGTTTTCTCTCTGAGAAATAAGTTTATCAAGTTCATCCATATCCCAGTCATCATCTTCATCATCGTCATCGTCATCCTTGTCCTCAGCACAATCCTCCTCATTTTCTTTGTCTGACGGTAAAAAATGAGCTTCAAGGCACTCTCTTTGCTTCAAAGGAGAGCTTGGTTGTTCGTTTCTTCTAGGAGAACCCATACTCAGGGAGCCGATTGGAGAGCTTTCATCCAATAGATCACTGCCACCACCTACTGGGTCACTATTAGAGCCTCCTGATGGAGAGGTGGGTGCCGTTCTGGTGGTCCGCTGATCAATATCTCGCTGATCTGCAATATTGTCAGCCAGGGTGAGTAGCTCAAAGACATGAGACTTGGCAGGCTTTTTTGTATGCTCTTTCAAAGGAAGCGAGTTGAACCTTTGTCCCTTGCTCTTTTTCCTGCTGCCTGTAGCTCGATCAAACGATATCGATCTCTTCAAGTATCCGGGTGAGTATAAATATGGCAGAGTGTGGCCCACAGCTCCCTTAGCACTTTCCTTCAACGGTACAATTGTAGCTAATGCACTCTCGCTCTTCTTTGCCTTTTGAGCTTGTCCGATCACTTCTTGACTTGGGCCCTCTGGCATGGGCCAGGTGGATAAAGGCAAACTATCCCCACGATTGAACTTGCTCAGCAGCTCTGTAGCCGGATCAACTTCAATTCTTGCATCTCCAGTACCTCCAGGTTTATCAGATCTGTTATTCTCCACGCCAGGTGACGATGTTCCGCCTTGTCCTCTCCTTCTCCCATGAATCGGTGAGCTGCTGTGATCCCATCGAACAAACTCCTCCTCGCTCTCTCCTCCAGCATTTCTGTTTGCTACACCTTTCACAGGGCTACTTTCATTTGAACCAAGTAGCTTGTGATATAAATTATTCCATGAAGACTTGTGTTTCTTATTCTTCTCACCAGTTGTCGCCCTGTTGACTGCTCTGGTCGACCGAGAATCCGAACTAGCAGAGGCTTCCCGTTTGTCTTCAACATTTTCTCCTCCAATCCGAACCGCTCCACTAGGAACCGCCCCAAAAGCGTATTTCGTCATGTTCTGCGAATTCCGGTTGTGCTGTCGTCGCCTCTTTACAGTACAATCAAATCAAATGGGAGAGGCGCGAGTTTGCGTGTTGCGGTCGCGTCCACCTTCAGTTAGATGAGAGCCACACATCAACAAGAAGAAGACCAAACCCACAAGAACTTACAGAGCAGATCATACAATTATTCATTCCCTTATCTATTTAATCTATAGCAACTTCGTACTCATTTCACACTAAATGCATCCAGCGTAACATGCAATTATGCGCACATGCAAGCATCCTTAACGGGCAAATGCTTTTCAGGTTCTTGTGTTTCACCAACAATCCCCGCTTTATGCCAATGCCTTCATATAAACAATGTCAGATCACTTATGATACATCATGTCAATTCATTCCAGAATTGAGATCTTCTCTTCAACTTCCTTGCTCGCTTACATTGGGTCCTGCTGCTGCTGCTGCTTCTCCCGGCTTCTTGACACCAGGGGTGCGGCACAGCGGACATGAATTCCGTCCAGTAGTGAGCCACTGATCAATGCATTCTCGGTGGAAAAGATGGCCGCATTCCTTGAGTTTTCGGCACTCTTCGCCATCCTCATATTGTCCCAGACAAACAAGGCACTTCTCCTCCACATCATTGTCCAAATCTTTACCAACTTTGAGAATTCCACCGGATTGCTCAACTTCTTCTTTGGAAGCAACTGGGGGCTTAGCCTGGCCAAGGAAATTCTCCAGAATTAGCAGATCTTCGTATGAAGGGTCATCTGTAAACAATGATGGCGCAAGTAAAATGGGATGATCATCCGGATATGTTCCGCCTACCACATACACTATCCAGGACTGTCGTGTTTCTCGTCGTCTATTCTGGGACTGTTCAGCTCTTGGAGTGGTTGAATCGGGTGCTCTGTTTCCTTGTTCATGGTCACGTACACCAGAAGACAATGACGAAAGAGACGAAGATGTCGACAAGCCACTTCTTCTTCGAGGCGCATTGAAATTGCCTAGACCAGAAAAAATCCCATCCAACAGAGCTTCACCACTTCTTCCGCTACTCGCATTTTGTGTGTCGTCATCCCGTGAGCCACCTGTGGTAGTGCCGGTGTTTGTATCATCCGATGCCCATGACCAGTCTTCGCTGGGTCGATTCTGACCAGAAGATTGGGGAGCTGTTTCTACAGGGGCCTGAGCTTCGGAGGTATTGGTAGTAGGCCTGTTCATCCTTATAGGCTGTGCAGACATCGCATCAAACAGATTCGAGCTAACTCCTCCCATGTTCCCAGGAACTGCTCCAGGGCCTTGCCCATTCTCGCCATCTTCTTGGGTATCCACGGCTCGAACACCAACGATGAGAACGGGAATAAGGTTATCACCTCCAGTTTCCGATGTGGAAGAGGAAGGAGGAAACCTGAACATTCGGAAAAAATTTCTCGTCCTTCCCCTCTCATCTAAACTATCTGACAGCTCAGTGGTTAATAGCCCGTTGTGAAGTCTATTCAAAAAACCTCTAAAGCTGTTTTCAGAGTCGTCACCTTCGGGCACTTCACTTCCATTAGTGCCAGCCTGACGCGGTCGACCAAACGAGAAACCGCTTTCCTGTCGACCACCATGTCCAACCAGACTGTCAGCTGTAACAGTTGCAGCAACAGCCAGAAGTCGAGAAAGCATAGCGGCCTGACTTTCAATATCGTTTCCACTAGTGGGATGTGGGTTTGGAATGGGGAACGATGGGAAAGGGGTGTCAGTATTGGAGTTGTCCACCAGTCCCAGGCGGCCTGCCAAAGGAAAGCGCGGGTCTCTTGTAAAGGGACCCACGTTTTCCGCGCCATTTCTGCTAGATAAAGTAGATGCCAGGCGAGATCTAGTTTCGGAGATGGAGTTGCCCCTGTTGAGCTGGTTTCTTCTTCGAGTTAGAGCCTCTTGCATGGCAATGAGATTTCTTCGAAGGTCTGCAACAGCAGAAGAAGAAGCAGCAGGAACCGTGATATTTGACGCGCCTGCTTCCGATTGCGCTGCTAATGTTGGTGGCTCTGTGAGACGGGCTGTAGAGCTTAGTGCAGGCTCCGCAGGCCTAAGCAAGGGAGTAGGAGATGGTGCCACTGGAGATATTGTTCCATGGGGGCCAGATGCAGTGCCACTTGAGCTGGTATTGGAAGATGAAGAAAACGGGGACATTACCGTGTCCCTAATGCGTTGTAGAGAAGATCTGTGGCGCCTCTTGAGACGGGAGCTTCCCTGATGATTAAGATCATCCGAAGTAGTGCTACTAGGACGTCTTCGCCGCCGCCTATTAGGCTCGGCCGTCGAGATATGATCCGCCTCGGAGCTGCCAGACGGCCCAGAATCCGGGGCAGTAACGAACGAGTCATCATCATCATGGAATGCAAAATTATCAGTATTATAAGCACTGGTCGAAGAGTCATTAGAGGCAGTGCTTGACCTGAAGCGGAATCCAGCCAATGAAGACAGAACACTTCTACGGGGACCCGCGGAGTCCAGTGTAGCCGTTGTACTACCCACTGTCGGCGGCTCTGAAAACGCCCCCACAGCAGTATTTGTTTGGCTATGATCATGTTGAGAAACAGATGGTCCGTTTGGAGCGGAACTGTCATGTATAAGGTCCAGGGACGAACCCGGGAGATTGGTACGGTCTTCATCCGACACCGACACCGACAGACTCGATGAATCATCGCTTGAGCTGGCCCTTCCATAAGACTGTGCAGCCAGCCTAACGGGAGCCGAAGCAGTCTGTCCCATGTTATAATAGTAGTTTGGAAGTTGAGGACTCTTGTTTTGTGTTTAGTTGCTCCGCCGAACAGATGACAGACAAGACAGCTTATCAAGATACTCCCAAATAGAAATAATAAGAAGGCAAATAATAGTCAAGAAAAGACGCAATTAGAAACCGTACAGAGAAATCAAATGCAGTTAGTTAGCTTCTGGCTTGTGAACCCCGAGCGAATCCTCCCCCGTTGGTTCAGTCCGGCTTTTTGCTCCTGTTCTAGTTAGTAGGAGTGAGGAGGGAAGGTGGAGCGGTGTTGCATCAACAGTAGGTACTGGGTGGGTTGATAGGTGCTACTTGTCAACCGTGGGGAGGAGGGCCCCAACAGCATGATTTTTTGGCCGCTTTCCCGGGCCTGGGACGTACTTGTGGAAATTTCCAATGATTCCCTGATATCATTTTGTATTTATCCAGCATCTTCCAACCGTCCCACCCGCTTCGTTGCCCGACGGCCTGGGCCCCTGGACGAACGCTTGCCCTGCCGTTCTCCACCCGCACATTATTAAGCCGGGTTCCTGTGAAATTTGACATTTGGATCAACTCAACACCTTAAGACTGCTTCAAGCTAGCCTAACACATTCGCTCTCATCTGACTTGGCTACCCCCTTAAAAATAATGGCGGACTCCAATCGTCCTCAGCCCCTGCCTTGCCGCTACAAAACCGGCAAAACCCTCGGCCATGGCACCTATTCGGTGGTCAAGGAGGCCGTGCATATCGACACCGGCAAGTTTTATGCTGTCAAGGTCATCAATAAACGCCTGATGAATGGGCGAGAGCACATGGTCAAGAATGAGATTGTGGTTCTTAGGCGAGTATCGAAGGGCCACAAGAATATTCTCACTCTGGTTGATTATTTCGAGACTGCCAATAACTGTAAGTACTCTGTTCCGTTGAAGTAGCTTGCGCTTGCTTCTCTTTTGATTGTTGTTATTTATTATCACTTCATCAAAATCGTCTATTCCTATGGTATAGAATTGTCTGCTAACTAGTCCAGTGTATCTGGTCACTGATTTGGCCCGGGGAGGTGAGCTTTTTGATCGGATCTACGCTAAAGGCTCGTTCTACGAACGAGATGCTGCCAAAATCATAAAATCCATTACAGCAGCTGTTGCTTATCTTCATAAGCATGGAATTGTTCATAGGGATCTCAAGCCCGAAAATCTACTGTTTAGAACTCCTGCTGAAGACTCTGATCTGCTCATTGCCGATTTTGGTCTTTCGCGTATCATCGATGAGGAGAAATTCCGCATGCTCACCACCACCTGTGGCACTCCTGCCTACATGGCCCCTGAAATATTCAAGAAATCTGGACATGCCAAGCCCGTAGATGTCTGGGCCATTGGTGTGATCACCTACTTCCTCCTCTGTGGCTATACGCCCTTTGATCGAGATACCAGTAATGAAGAAATGGACGCTATTCTCTCTGGTGATTATGCATTCGAGCCAGAAGAATACTGGCAAGATGTCTCCGAGACTGCTCGAGATTTCATTACCAAGTGCCTTCAGGTAGAAAACGAAAAACGCCCTACAGCTGAAGAACTGCTTGTTCATCCTTTCTTTGAAATAACTTTCAAGACTGGAAAAGAGGCTGATTTACTGCCGACTGTAAAATCCAACATCGACTTGAAAAAGCATCATTCTTCGGGCGGAGGCCGTGATTCTGGGCTGGCTCCATTGACTACACTCGATGGTGGTAACTTGACAATGGAAGGTGCGTACAGCCGAAGTCCTGAGCTCGATAAGCCTCCTGTGAATCCTCTTAATGGCTCAGGTTAGCTGCCTTCAATGAACTTCAAGGGTCCCGCCCCAAACATTATATGATTTATTCTTCCTCTATGCTATTTAGTAGTAGTTAACCTTAAGAGGTTTATTAAGTATTTCTGATCAAGAAGCTGCTTCAAAGCTCAAATGCTGTATATCTCCAGCCTATATTATTTATGTTTATGTGATCTTCTTTCCACCCATGTCATCCTTTCTACTCAAACAGCCATGAATGAATGAATGAATGAATTATCATTATCTATAGTCTATGTAAATGGTTACAAGAAGACTGTTTTGACCTAAGTCATTGCAATTTACA